>JAXIVJ010009928.1:0-45000 GCA_036785665.1 Chirona hameri
CTTCTTTGTTGTCTTTCAAGTTAGTTAGAACTTCAAAGACAACTTTGTAGTTGGACGCTTGAGCTGGTTTCCTGCTAGGACAAATGGTAACCAGAGAGGTGTGTGCTCACTGCAGCGGGCGCCAGTATCGTGGCGTTCGACCGGGATGTTCGCGCCTACATCGGCTCGACGGTGACGCTGCGCTGCGACTCGTCTGGGTTCGACGGCCGCATCAGCTGGAGTCGCCGCGACGACCGGCTGCCCGACCAGGCCGTGGCCGACGACTCCTCACTGACGTACGTCATTTACCCCACTGACGTCATCCCCCACTGACGTCACCCACACTGACGTCATACCCCACTGACGTCATCCCCCACTGACGTCATCCCCCACTGACGTCACACCCACTGACGTCATCCCCCACTGACCCCCCCCCCCCCCACTGACGTCACCCCCACTGACGTCACCCACACTGACGTCATCCCCCACTGACCCCCCCCCCCCCCCCACTGACGTCACCCACACTGACGTCATCCCCCACTGACCCCCCCCCCCCCCCCCACTGACGTCACCCACACTGACGTCATCCCCCACTGACGTCACCCACACTGACGTCACCCACACTGACGTCATCCCCCACTGACGTCATCCCCCCACTATAACTACTTACCTCATCTATGTCACTTACCCCACTTACGTGACCTTCGTGCCGTCACTCGTACCCATGACCGATGACTGATATACCTATCGCATACCTCATACCTATCACCGACGTTACCGATGTCCCGTCAGTAACAGCACTCGTCAATGTCTATACACGATGCACCAAGTCTGCTGTATGTATGCATGTATGTACGTCTGTCTTTCAACGAGCCGCCGTCACGGCCGCAGCGAAATGTTGAGCGGCTGCCTGTGCTGCGGTATGGTGTCAGCACGTGACGCTTCTGACGCACGTCCCCGCCCGCTGTGCCGTCAGTGTGACGGCTGTGGATGAGTCGGCGTCCGGGGAGTACCAGTGCTCCCTCCAGGACCAGACCGGCCGCGCCTTCCAGGATAACATCTCACTGACAGTCGAACGTGAGTTGGTGTTGCCAGCCGGATTTCAGGGGAGTGAGAGTCGATATAGGACTTGTAGAATGCGGCACTGTTGCCTGTTCTTGATGACTTGAAATTTGGAAATGGATAAAATTGCACGCTTTAGGTGTTTACAGCGGCTTCAACGGCTGCAACTGGACTAATGCCACTCATCTATCTTTGACCTCTCCAAATCAATGTTTCTAACATGTATCCATCGCCAGTGACCAGTGACCGTTAGCATCCGGCGTGAGGCACCTGCCCAGCAATCATAGATCGGTTAACATAAGGTCGAGTCACACGATGACGCTGTTTGCAGCGGCGCCGTCCGAGCTCGTGTATCGGGCCTGTCCGCGGGGCACGCTGCCTTGCGGCTCCGGCGAGTGTCTTCCATTCAAGTACTTCTGCAACGACGTGACCGACTGCATTGACGGCTCAGACGAGACGGAGTGTGACCTGCAGTCGGACCAGCCGGCCAGCCCGGCAACTGAAGCTTTGTACGGTGAAGCAGAGATGGCGCCAGCGGCACCGGTCGCTCCGGACGGCGACGACACGGCCAAGAAGCCCACCATCGATCAGGCTGGGCAGAGTAAGGACGAAGAGTGAACTAAAAAGGACGAGTAGTTGGCGCTTCTTGTCGGTCACGAAGCGAGTGTTATTTGCCCGGATGTTTGCGTTTTTTTTCTTCTCGCTAAGGGTCGATCGCACTGGCTGAAGTCTGCGGTCCAGTATCCAGGGGCAAGGGGAGGGGGGGGGGGCAGCGCTGCTATTAGCACTGTTATTACAGCTCTGTAACTGCCACATCTGGTGTTCAGTTTCACTGTATTAGGTAACATTCTGTCTTCTCTGCGTTAAAGTTATATGTATGCACACATATTGATAATTGACTTTTAACTCTTAACTCTTAAAGGAAATAGTTCACCTTCAACATGGGATTTTGAACTGAAATAGCAGTTTTGTAGCCCGTGTTGATAAATCCGTATCTGCAACTTTTCTTGGCTGAAAAGACTCTCCAGCCGAAGATATTTGACTTTTTGGCGAAGGAATGCGGCGCATATATGATATACCGTACCGTCTGAGAGTGCCAGCACTACCAGGGCGCATGCGCAGACCAATAACGCACACCATAACATTAATAATTTACAACCTTCTGTCCTGCATTGGCGCGATGTAGGACCATTTTTGAAAAGAAAAAAAGAAACTGTATTAAAAAATATCATAAAATCGTGTTCTGAAAAATTTCCGAAGGTGAACTATTTCCTTGAATTGACCAACATGGATTTTAATTGCGGTGAAACGGTGTTATCATAATTATAAGATTTGTGCCGACTGCCACTCTGTGAGTTTATTCTGCTTGTTGGGTGATCTATGTATATCAAAGCGTGCCGTTGCTGTCTTATTATGCAAGTGATTTGTATCATCAATTGCAGTGACCGCAATACAGTTATTGCCAGGGCATATTTTAACGTATTGACTGCGTCCCATTTCGGGACGCAGCTTTCATCCGTGGGGACGCAGCCCCTTCCGATTTTGGACTACTGCTCCCAGAGGTGAAATGTGCCCCTGATAACTATAAGAAACGAACATAGTTTGAAAAACCGAAGTGCTACTGTCTTGCCGCTATGCTGTCCCAGAATCGTCTTGTCCTGGTCCTCCGTCATGTGTCCTGCCCTGTGCCCTGCCCTGTGTCCTGCCCTGTGTCCTGTCCTGTGTCCTGTCCTGTGTCCTTCCCTGTACCCCGTCCTATGCCCTGCCCGCTGCCTGCTGCCCGCTGCCCGCTGCCCTGTGCCCTTCCGGTACCCTGCGGGTCTTGCTTTTTGGTGCACTGAAGGCCCTTTCAGACCGGCATTAGACCCTCCGAGTTCTGGAAAAGACCCTCCCAGACTAGCATAAGACCCTTGTGCGTGTCCTTAAAGAAATGAGGACACACACACACACACACACACACACACACACACACACACACACACACACACACACACACACACACACACACACACACACACACACACACACACACACACACACACACACACACACACACACACGTAAGCTACAAATTTAGTGAATTAGAAGACGTCTGTGTATGTGTGTATGTGTCCTCATTTCTTTAGCCACACGCACAGCACAGACGGCAGCACCGATGACGGCGAAATGCACGCACACGACAGTTTCAAGCTTTGTGACGATCTAATGCAAAACAAATCAAGTCGCTCCGATGTCTGTGACGGTAACAGCAAGCGCCAGAAGGGGACATATTTTTCCATTGGCTTAACATGCAGACAAACCCGTGCGAAATGTGTGTTAAATGAGAAAAAAAAACGGACACCATGGATACAATCCCAGGTCGATATCTCGGTCATTTATAGTCCGATCGGCACGGTATAAACACAGGCGTATAGAGAAATGAACCGGCTGGCGTATGCAATGTGGGTCGGCGATCAGCGCGGTGCACGTGCAAAGTAAATAGCGAAATAATGTCAATATCATGGTTGTACAACGTTGTTCACGATTAATGTCAGAACTCGGAACCTATCGCATTTAAAGCGATGAAACATATGCATTTGCAATTGTGTAGACAAATGTACCGGCTTTATAATGCATGTAAGGCTGACACTTACCGATCAGTATTTATGCATTTAATTTTCCTCTAAAGAACACATTTTTTCGTCATCACCAGAAATAGCACAACCGACGCCAACGACGTCGCCTCTTCTGACAGCGAAGCAAGCGGGAACCGCTTGTGATCCTCCATCTCATTTGGAGGTATGTAGGATGACCCTCTACCAATAAGAGTAACATCAAACGAAATGTTAGTTATTTACGAAAAAAACTGTGTGTGTGGGGGGGGGGGGGGGGGGGGTGGCATCGCCCCTTTCCTGCACTAGCGAGGGTTAAAAGGCCTATTCTAGCGGCTTTTAGAGGATCATTAGGGGAGACCGGGGCTGGATGCATCCATTTTCACATTTACCTTCCTAGCCGTCGACTCGTGGAATATATTTGAAATCGGACACTTCTGTAGGGAAGTGTGGCTTTCCCCCACCAAAATACATATTCATTTTTACTCTAACGAAGTATAAATAGGTACAGCGACAATTTGCAGACAGCTCTGCAAGTGATGCATTTAACCCCGCTACCCGGGCAGATTGCATCTACCCTCTGGAAAGTATACAATCAATGGCAAGAACGTACTCATATTGAAAAACTTTTGTATTGGTCTCTGTATTATATATCAATTATATTCCCTAGTATAGCATATTCAAACACCATATTATATGTTTTACTAGACATTCCACGCTGTTAATTAATGTGCATTATTTATGTCATATTAACCGAACGTTGCAACCTGCTCCTTCACAAACGATTCAACCTGCCCCATTCCCACTTTGATTCGTTTTGAGCGCAAAAAAATGGTGGAAGTTTAAGCAGTTCAGACAAGATCTCCTATCGTGTTAACGGCAGAAGTATGTGCTACGATAAGATTAAGTCCGTTTCACCACACCTGAAGTTGCAAAAAGTCCACTAGACTTTGTATTTATTGGCAAATATTAACTGTCTTCCTCAAAAATCACTCTGTCGGTGTCTGCCAGATCAGCCAGCTTATAACAGTGCTCGTTTCGCCGTTGCAAAGACTTTGCGTATGCGCGTTTCTTGTAGACACACTGTCGTTTCTATATCATGGGTAGTTTTTTTGTGTTATAAGCTCTGATGCATTCAACCCGTGATGCATTTAACCCCGGTCTCCCCAACCATCTGTAGAAGTCGTCTATCGAAATACAATTCTGAAGATGGATTCCATGGGACGATCACAAACAAATCTGCTGTTTAAAAAAAAATCGAAGTATTTTTCATAGGAAAGCTTGTTTAAAATGAGTTCGGCATTAATGCACAAGAAAGCGAATTCCGATGACCTCTGCTTGGTATTTTAACGGAATTTGTTGGTTTTGACCCACAAACAACTTGTCTGCTGTTCTGTACCTGTGCGCACAGTGCCCTTTTCAGCCTACCCAGGGTGACCTTACCGACAGCATGGTGCGCCCTTTTATCATTTTGTGACGCAGTGGAAAATCCTTGAACTATGCCCTGGTCATTGCAATAGTAGCGTTCGTGAACAGCAGTGGTGGGACCATAACTCTGAGGTTGCTGGGGTCAAACCCTTAGGAAGTTCTTCAGGATCTCATCAAGAAGTTCCAGGAAAAGCAAAGATTCAGGAAGATTCAGGAAGTTTGATCTCATCAATTTTAAATGTTATCGCTTAGAAGATAACAGTGCGTTTTAAGGGCATTTCGAGACGTCTGCGAAATATAAGCAATATTTTCGCATTAAAACAAAGCACATCCAATAACACATTGTATCATCAACATAACAATGGTGTCTAATTTTGGTACGCATACAACGGAAGTTTGTGAGGTTTAGGTGCGGAAATTATCTCTAGTAGCGGAAGTTACATATGAAAGAAGGAAGGAGGATAGTTCCTCTTTTGGGATTAAATCAAACCCGAACCATCACCGCATGTTTTGTGTGAACTAGGTAGCTCCAACAAAACAAAATAATTCCTATTCCTGGGACAATTTTGATGTTCTTTGTGAGAAAAAAACCCTCAAATATAGTGGACCAAATCCGTTGAGTTTTCAAATTTGGGTATAGGTAGGGGCACCACTGCAATTGATGACCCCCCCCCCCCCCCCCCCCCCCCCCCCCCACTTGAAGATTTTCTGGATCCGCCCCTGCTTGTAACACACACACGGAGCTTCGCTACCATCACGAATATGAGCCTCTCCGCGATCTGGATGTCACTTACTGCCACGTAGTCACCAAGAGTCTTAAGTGATTCAGATGCTCGAAGGTGAAAACAATGATCATTAGAACGTTAACCCTTTAACCCGTGCGGCGCACCCCGCTGGGGTCTCCAGCCGAACGCGCCCCGCTGGGGGGGGGTAAATTTTACCCCTCGTATCTTCCGAACCAATGGCCACAGCAGGACGCGCAAGGCGGCGATCGAAAGCTTTCAAGGATACGAATATAATGCATACCCGAAATTCGTAAAATAAGGTCACATGTCAGATCACGATCAGGTCAAAGATCAAAATTGAAGTATTTTAGTTTTTGGGCCATACTTTCCATCCAAAGCCTTATATTGCGACTATTATCGCACAAAGTGCTCTCAAAGGTACAATGCATCTTTCGTATAAGCGAAAATGAAATTGTAAGCAAAGGTCAAGGTCAGGTCACAAAAGGTCACATGTCTACGAAAGCCATGCGCCATGCAACACATGTTGTATGTGTTATTTTACACGTATAATTCGATAGTAGCAGCCATTTTCACAACCTGACCCCATATAATGGCCCTCAGATTAAGGCCAGGTCACAATAAGGACACAATTTGAAATTGATTAATCTAAATAAAAAGACGTGTTTCTAGACCAGCTTTGTCTCAGAAATACAGCGGATGTATTTATTTGTCTATATCTGGTCACTAAAAGCCAAAAAGCCTCTGATTGGAATGCACGGTTACACCACCCAATAGATGTCTCTCAAGTTGGACGCCTGATACATGCTGTGCCGCACAGCTAAGCAGTTTCCTATAGACGCCTGCAATGATTAGAGTAATGAGTATTGCGCTTACGGTTTATCTAGTACGGTTACCTGAATGATAGTCATATTTTGACAACTAATGACATTACCAATCAGCATGGGCGTAACTACCAGTGGGTACACTGGGTACACTGAACCCAGTAAAATTCAAACCCCACGTGAAGATCGCATCTCCCTATTGTCGCTAAATGTCACAGCAAAAATCCTACCAAAACTGGACCATGTCTACGAAAGCCATGCGCCATGCAACACATGTTGTATGTGTTATTTTACAACTGGAACCGCCTCTGTTCAGATTAAGAACTCAAGATTATGAATCCATATGCGGAATTCAATTCTAGGAAAAGTCTCAAAATTGCATGGGTCTGCTCTTAGCCGTTCGGGAGATATCTGCGAAAAACCTGAGGGGTGGGCAGAATCTGCCCCCTGCCACTAATAGGGTTAGGACTTTAAAGGGACTTATTTCGGGGTCTTCATTGATCGCAATATTACATTCCAAATTACGCATGCGGTGCGCGCGAGACACACCACCAGGAATTCAAGGTGTCGACTCTTCTAAAAATCTTCTCAACAGTCAACACTCACTCATAGGTGGAACTTTAATGTAAATTGGGGTTGTAGCTACAACCCAGTGGCA
The DNA here is from genome assembly GCA_036785665.1 of Chirona hameri. Taxonomy (NCBI): domain Eukaryota; kingdom Metazoa; phylum Arthropoda; class Thecostraca; order Balanomorpha; family Balanidae; genus Chirona; species Chirona hameri. The sequence continues at coordinate 7,286 of JAXIVJ010009928.1, forward strand.
TATCCAGGGGGGAGGGGTAGGGGATGAAGCCTCCTGCCTTTGAAAACGGCACCGAAGGCGCCGCGACGCCGTTCTTGCAAAGGATTTGCCGGCGCCGAAGGTGCCGTAGCGTTCTCAGGAGGCCGCCAGGGCGCCGTTGTGTCTACCGACAGCGTCGTAGCACTCTTGAAAGGCATCATGGCACCCTCAGAAGACAGCTTGCCGGCCTTACAATGCATTATGCCGCCCTCAGAAGGTACATCGCCGCCCTCGGAAGGCATCATGCCGCCCTCGGAAGGCATCATGCCGCCCTCGGAAGGCAACATGTCGCCCTCGGAAAACATCGTGTCGCCCTCAGAAGACATTTTGCCGCCCTCGGAGTGCATTATGCCGCACTCGGAAGATGTCTTGTCGCCCTCTGAAGGCATTTTGCCGCCCTCAGAGCACATTCTACCGTCCTCAGAGCACAATATGCCGCCGTCGGAAGGCATCCTGCCGCCCTCAGAGCGCATTATGCAGCTCTTGGAAGGCATCGTGCCGCCCTCGGAAGACATGTTGCCGCCCTCAGAGCTCATTATGCCGCCCTCAGAGTGCAATATGCCGCCCTCGGAAGGCATCCTGCTGTCCTCAGAGCCCATTATGCTGCTCTTGGAAGGCATCATGCCGCCTTCGGAGACATATTGCCGCCCTCGAAAGGCATCTTGCCGGTCTCAGAACGCATTATGCCACCCTCAGAAAGCATCATGTCGTCCTCGGAAGACATTTTGCCGCCCTCAGAATGCATTATGCCGCCTTCGGAGTTCCGAAGACGTCTTGCCAGACGTCTTGATAGTAGCAGCCAATTTTACACCCGGACCCCATATAATGGCCCTTAGGCGAAGTTCAGGTCAAGGTTCAGGTTGCATAAGGTCAAAATTTGAAATTGATTCATATAAATAAAAAAGTCATGTTTCTAAACTCGTTTTGTCTAATAAATACAGTGGTGGCATTTATTTGCCCATGTATCTGGTAATTCAAAGTCATAAAATGAAATTTCAACAAATTACGTCATGAGTTAATCATACTTGGGAGCCATAAGTCAGTCAAAAATAAAGATTTTACTTTGAAATTTGGTGTGGGTATCGGTCATACTTGGTTATTCAATATATATTCCGTTCTTTATATCATTGAAAATTTAGATTTTGTGGGATTTTTCCTAAACAAATAAGTTTTTTTTTTGGGACTAACAAAAATGCAAATCCGAGATAGCCATTTTGAAGAAAATTACATTTTCTTTCATTTTACTTTTTTGCAATTTGCTTCACAATTCGATTTTCTACGGTTTTTCAAACATTTATCGTTTTTCCACCTAAAATGGCATGACCTAACGTCACTAAAACGTAATTATCTCCTAACTACTTCACTAATTTGAATGACATCAGTTGAACAAACTACGGGGAGGCGATCTAAACATCAATCGATCAAAAATTAGGTCGTGACGTCATCGAAATGGGCGGAACATGCCCTTATAAGAAGATCCGATCTAAAAAAATATTGTTTTCCTGACATTCACACCTTCAAACACCATATCACCCCTCAAAAATTGCCCATCACCCCTGGATTTTTTTTCGGTTGAAAATGCACGAATCGCGCCATCATATTTTCTTGTACTTGTATGATCAGATCCCTACTTTGGCAGATATGGCCAAAGTAAGGGTCGGCGATCTCAATTTCGGCACTCGCAGCCAGTGGCGCACGCAGGATTCCATTTCGGGGGGGGGGGGTCAGAGCCATAAGAGCGGGCCCCCATCCGTTTTTTTAAAAGAAAACTTCGCGGATTTCGGTCACTTGATTTTGAGTGGGCCCTCTACAGCATCGGATCTGAGACATGATACATAAATGCCGTGTAAGGTGACTGCGTGTGCTACTGATGTGCGATTTTTAGGTGCGTGTGCTACTGATGTGCGGTACAGCTGTCGAGAGTTGACTAAATGAGGTCAATGACAACACGCAGTAGTGGTGACTGCTGAACCGATACGATATTTTCGTAGCAGCTATGTGTGATCAGTTGGCGCGATACATGGCTGATTTTTTTTTTACAACATACTGCACCGCAACAAATGTGGAGACGGTCTCGCGCATGACTTGGGAAGGCATAATTCCAACGGATCCAGGGCCTGGTGTCAACCAGTTGCTGTATACCTGTCTGGAAGCTGCGCACAGGCTTTCTGGAGTTCGGTCAAAATGAGAGAAGCACTGGGAAAAGATCGCGTCAAAAATTTTCAAACGTCGTAATAACTAGTTTTTTTCTCGGAAGATCTGCTACCCATTGTCTCTGGTGGGCTTGGATACTCAAAATCATCGGTCCCTAAGTACATCCCTAGCATGGGCTCCGCCACCGGGGGGGGGGGACATTTCCCCTCAAACTTCAAAATTGGGGGGACAGAGTGTTGTCTCCCCCCAACTTTGAGCACATGACACTGCCCTCAAATTGGAAGCACCTCAAACTACATACCTCAAGCACCTTCAACAGTAGGAGTACAGTTATCGATATTTTTTTCATGCCGCTCCGCGGCGCAATTGCAACACCACTAAATTGCATACGGGTTCAAATAAAATTCAAAATTCGCACCGTTTCGCGGCGAATTTATGTTTTGTTTATATGTTGCTACTTTCCAATATAATTGGCCAAAATATTTCGCTTTATCGCATTTTTTACCCACTCTTAAACGCAAAAAAAAACGATGTCATAAAGGAAAAAATGCATTTCCAGGGCATAAGATTAAAAAATTTCGCGCCGCTCCGCGGCGTAATTCCTTTAAGGGTTTCAGGGTTTGGGCCTAAAAGTTATTCGAAGATAGTATAGCTGATTCCAAACTGGTGTCGCTGGTTCCAAAGTTGAAATCCCCTTCAAATCGCTGGTTCTAAACCCCTCGGTTTACTTACTCCAGCTCCTAAAAGTGTTGGTATGGCCCATGCCATACCTGCCATACTGCATTCTCCATTCTTGTAACGTGCCTTTCCATCCGTTTTGTTTGGCCCTTTCAACGCTTGGGAAGGGGCCCTTTCAACGTTCGGGAAGGGACCCTTTCGAGGCGCCCTCCCCTTGGTCGAAATCCGAGTAGCACGCATAAAAAGGACCCGTATTCTGGGACATACCTGGTTGGGGCTCGGTCTTGGTCAGGTCCGAGCGAGGCAGAGGCCCGGTGCTGGCAGATGCGTGATATGGGAGCCGGTCAGGTCGAGGGCCCCGTCACAACAGGGCCCGGTCTTTGCAAATTCTTTGATACGTATCCCTTCCTGATAGGGGCCCGTTCCTCGTAGGGGCCCGATCGAGACAGGAGCCCGGTGCTGGCAGAGGCGTGATATGGGGCCCGGTCAGGACGAGAGCCAGGTCACAACAGGGCCCGCTCCTCACATTTGTATTTATACGGGCCCGTTACTGGTAGGGGCCCGATCAAGGCTGGGCCCGGTGCATGCAGAGGCGTGATATGGGGCCCTGTCGGGTCGAGGGCCCCGTCACAACAGGGCCCGGTCCTTGCAAATTATTTATACGAGCCCGTTCTTGATCAGGCCCGATCGAGGCAGGGGCCCGGTGCTGGCAAAGACGTGTATGGGGCCCGGTCACAACAGGGCCCGATCCTTGCAAATTCTTGATACGGGCCCATTCTAGTGACACAGGCCCGTTCCGGGTAGGGGCCCGGTCTTGGTCAGGCCCGATCGAGGCAGGGGCCCTGTGCGATATGGGGCCAAAGGCGTGATATGGGGCCCGGTCAGGACGAGGGCCCGGTATTAGACAATTCTTGATAGCACGGGCCCGTTTCTGATAGGGGCCCGGTCTTAGTCAGGCCCTATCGGGGCAGTGGTCCGGTGCTGGCAAAGGCGTGTATCAGGGGCCTGGTCAGGTGTAGAGCCCGGTTCCCACCATATCCCATATACTCAGCCCTATATCTCGTTGAGCTCATGAATCCACGTCCCCCCAACTTCAAATCTGTGGCGGAGCCCTTGATCCCTAGTATTGACGTTGAAACGTAACATGTCCCATAACAAACACATATGGGCATAACAAAATTCTAAAAATTGATTGATCTATTTTGTATCGCCTTTCTGTAGTTTGCCCAACTGACATGTTGAGAGAAGGCGTAAAATGGATGCAACATAAAGTACGGAACGTTTCACGTTAATATCTATCATAGTTTTCAAGATATTGATCAAATCCGGGAGGGGTAGATTCTTCCCCCCCGGGGGCGCGGGTTAAAGGAAATAGTCCACCTTCAACATTAGTTTTAAACTGAGATACCAGTTTTGTAGCCCGCGTTGAGAAATCCTTATCTTGACTGTTTTCTTGACTGCAAAGACTCTCCAGCCGAAGATATTTGACTTTTTGGCGAAGGAATGCGGCGCATATATGATATACCGTACCGTCTGAACTGTGCCAGCACTGCATGGAGCATGCGCAGACCAATAACGCACACGATACAATTAATAATTTACAACCTTCTGTCCTGAATTGGCGCGATGTAGGACCATTTTTAAAAAGAAAAAAAGAAACTGTATTAAAAAATATATAATAAAATCGTGCTCTGAAATTTTTCCGAAGGTGAACTATTTCCTTTAAAGGAAAAAGTTCACCTTCGGAAAATTTATCAGAACATGATTTTATTATATTTTTAATACAGTTTCTTTTTTATTTTCAAAAATGGTCCTACATCGCGCCAATTCAGGACAGAAGGTCGTAAATTATTAAGTTTATGGTGTGCGTTATTGGTCTGCGCATGCTCCGTGCAGTGCTGGCACTTTAATATGGTACGGTATATCATATATGCGCCGCATTTCTTCGCCAAAAAGTCAAATATCTTCGGCTGGAGAGTCTTTTCAGACAAGAACAGTTGCAGATAGGGATTTCTGAACACGGACTACACAACTGCTATTTCAGTTAAAAAGCCCATGTTGAAGGTGAACTATTTCCTTTGAGGAAGAGGCATATTTGGCCCGTTTAAAGGAAATAGTTCACCTTCAACATGGGATTTTGAACTGAAATAGCAGTTTTGTAGCCCGTGTTGGGAAATCCTTATCTGCAACTTTTCTTGGCTGAGAAGACTCTCCAGCCGAAAATATTTGACTTTTTGGCGAAGGAATGCGGCGCATATATGATATACCATACCGACTGAGAGTACCAGCACTGGTTTGAGCATGCGCAGACCAATAACGCACACCATAACATTTATAATTTACGACCTTCTGTCCTGAATTGGCGCGATGTAGGACCATTTTTGAAAAGAAAAAAGAAACTGTATTACAAGAATGTAATACAATCGTGTTTTGAAAAACAATTCCGAAGGTGAACTATTTCCTTTAAAGGAAATAGTTCACCTTCAACATGGGATTTTGAACTGAAATAGCGGTTTTGTAGCCCGTGTTGAGAAATCCTTGTCTGCAACTTGTCTTGGCTGAAAAGACTCTCCAGCCGAAGATATTTGACTTTTTGGCGAAGGAATGCGGCGCATATATGATATACCGTACTGTCTGAGAGTGCCAGCACTACCAGGGCGCATGCGCAGACCAATAATGCACACCATAACATTAATAATTTACGACCTTCTGTCCTGAATTGGCGCGATGTAGGACCATTTTTGAAAAGAAAAAAAGAAACTGTATTAAAAAATATAATAAAATCGTGTTCTGAAAAATGTTCCGAAGGTGAACTATTTCCTTGAAAGGAAATAGTTCACCTTCAACATGGGTTTTGAACTGAAATAGCAGTTTTGTAGCCCGTGTTGAGAAATCCTTATCTGGAACTTTTCTTGGCTGAAAAGACTCTCCAGCCGAAGATATTTGACTTTTTGGCGAAGGAATACGGCGCATATATGATGTACCGTACCGTCTGAAAGTGCCAGCACTGCCATGGAGCATGCGCAGACCAATAACGCACACCATAAAATCAATAATTTACAACCTTCTGTTCTGAATTGGCGCGTTGTAGGACCATTTTTAAAAAGAAAAAAGAAACTGTATTCAACAATACAATAAAATCGTGTTCTGAAAAAAAAAATTCCGAAGGTGAACTATTTGCAATTTTACTTTTGTAAAATTGCATCATGTCGTCCTCGGAAGACATTTTGCCGCCCTCAGAATGCATTATGCCGCCTTCGGAGTTCCGAAGACGTCTTGCCAGACGTCTTGATAGTAGCAGCCAATTTTACACCCGGACCCCATATAATGGCCCTTAGGCGAAGTTCAGGTCAAGGTTCAGGTTGCATAAGGTCAAAATTTGAAATTGATTCATATAAATAAAAGTCATGTTTCTAAACTCGTTTTGTCTAATAAATACAGTGGTGGCATTTATTTGCCCATGTATCTGGTAATTCAAAGTCATAAAATGCAATTTCAACAAATTACGTCATGAGTTAATCATACTTGGGAGCCATAAGTCAGTCAAAAATAAAGATTTTACTTTGAAATTTGGTGTGGGTATCGGTCATACTTGGTTATTCAATATATATTCCGTTCTTTATATCATTGAAAATTTAGATTTTGTGGGATTTTTCCTAAACAAATAAGTTTTTTTTTGGGGACTAACAAAAATGCAAATCCGAGATAGCCATTTTGAAGAAAATTACATTTTCTTTCATTTTACTTTTTTGCAATTTGCTTCACAATTCGATTTTCTACGGTTTTTCAAACATTTATCGTTTTACACCTAAAATGGCATGACCTAACGTCACTAAAACGTAATTATCTCCTAACTACTTCACTAATTTGAATGACATCAGTTGAACAAACTACGGGGAGGCGATCTAAACATCAATCGATCAAAAATTAGGTCGTGACGTCATCTAAATGGGCGGAACATGCCCTTATAAGAAGATCCGATCTAAAAAATTATTGTTTTCCTGACATTCACACCTTCAAACACCATATCACCCCTCAAAAATTGCCCATCACCCCTGGATTTTTTTTTCGGTTGAAAATGCACGAATCGCGCCATCATATTTTCTTGTACTTGTATGATCAGATCCCTACTTTGGCAGATATGGCCAAAGTAAGGGTCGGCGATCTCAATTTCGGCACTCGCAGCCAGTGGCGCACGCAGGATTCCATTTCGGGGGGGGGGGGGGTCAGAGCCATAAGAGCGGGCCCCCATCCGTTTTTTTAAAGAAAACTTCGCGGATTTCGGTCACTTGATTTTGAGTGGGCCCTCTACAGCATCGGATCTGAGACATGATACATAAATGCCGTGTAAGGTGACTGCGTGTGCTACTGATGTGCAATTTTTAGGTGCGTGTGCTACTGATGTGCGGTACAGCTGTCGAGAGTTGACTAAATGAGGTCAATGACAACACGCAGTAGTGGTGACTGCTGAACCGATACGATATTTTCGTAGCAGCTATGTGTGATCAGTTGGCGCGATACATGGCTGATTTTTTTTTACAACATACTGCACCGCAACAAATGTGGAGACGGTCTCGCGCATGACTTGGGAAGGCATAATTCCAACGGATCCAGGGCCTGGTGTCAACCAGTTGCTGTATACCTGTCTGGAAGCTGCGCACAGGCTTTCTGGAGTTCGGTCAAAATGAGAGAAGCACTGGGAAAAGATCGCGTCAAAAATTTTCAAACGTCGTAATAACTATTTTTTTTCGGAAGATCTGCTACCCATTGTCTCTGGTGGGCTTGGATACTCAAAATCATCGGTCCCTAAGTACATCCCTAGCATGGGCTCCGCCACCGGGGGGGGGGGGGGACATTTCCCCTCAAACTTCAAAATTGGGGGGACAGAGTGTTGTCTCCCCCCAACTTTGAGCACATGACACTGCCCTCAAATTGGAAGCACCTCAAACTACATACCTCAAGCACCTTCAACAGTAGGAGTACAGTTATCGATATTTTTTTCATGCCGCTCCGCGGCGCAATTGCAACACCACTAAATTGCATACGGGTTCAAATAAAATTCAAAATTCGCACCGTTTCGCGGCGAATTTATGTTTTGTTTATATGTTGCTACTTTCCAATATAATTGGGCAAAATATTTCGCTTTATCGCATTTTTTACCCCACTCTAAAACGCAAAAAAACGATGTCATAAAGGAAAAAATGCATTTCCAGGGCATAAGATTAAAAAATTTCGCGCCGCTCCGCGGCGTAATTCCTTTAAGGGTTTCAGGGTTTGGGCCTAAAAGTTATTCGAAGATAGTATAGCTGATTCCAAACTGGTGTCGCTGGTTCCAAAGTTGAAATCCCCTCCAAATCGCTGGTTCTAAACCCCTCGGTTTACTTACTCCAGCTCCTAAAAGTGTTGGTATGGCCCATGCCATACCTGCCATACTGCATTCTCCATTCTTGTAACGTGCCTTTCCATCCGTTTTGTTTGGCCCTTTCAACGCTTGGGAAGGGGCCCTTTCAACGTTCGGGAAGGGACCCTTTCGAGGCGCCCTCCCCTTGGTCGAAATCCGAGTAGCACGCATAAAAAGGACCCGTATTCTGGGACATACCTGGTTGGGGCTCGGTCTTGGTCAGGTCCGAGCGAGGCAGAGGCCCGGTGCTGGCAGATGCGTGATATGGGAGCCGGTCAGGTCGAGGGCCCCGTCACAACAGGGCCCGGTCTTTGCAAATGCTTTGATACGTATCCCTTCCTGATAGGGGCCCGTTCCTCGTAGGGGCCCGATCGAGACAGGAGCCCGGTGCTGGCAGAGGCGTGATATGGGGCCCGGTCAGGACGAGAGCCAGGTCACAACAGGGCCCGCTCCTCACATTTGTATTTATTCGGGCCCGTTACTGGTAGGGGCCCGAACAAGGCTGGGCCCGGTGCATGCAGAGGCGTGATATGGGGCCCTGTCGGGTCGAGGGCCCCGTCACAGCAGGGCCCGGTCCTTGCAAATTATTTATACGAGCCCGTTCTTGATCAGGCCCGATCGAGGCAGGGGCCCGGTGCTGGCAAAGACGTGTATGGGGCCCGGTCACAACAGGGCCCGATCCTTGCAAATTCTTGATACGGGCCCATTCTAGTGACACAGGCCCGTTCCGGGTAGGGGCCCGGTCTTGGTCAGGCCCGATCGAGGCAGGGGCCCTGTGCGATATGGGGCCAAAGGCGTGATATGGGGCCCGGTCAGGACGAGGGCCCGGTATTAGACAATTCTTGATAGCACGGGCCCGTTTCTGATAGGGGCCCGGTCTTAGTCAGGCCCTATCGGGGCAGTGGTCCGGTGCTGGCAAAGGCGTGTATCAGGGGCCTGGTCAGGTGTAGAGCCCGGTTCCCACCATATCCCATATACTCGGCCCTATATCTCGTTGAGCTCATGAATCCACGTCCCCCCAACTTCAAATCTGTGGCGGAGCCCTTGATCTCTAGTATTGACGTTGAAACGTAACATGTCCCATAACAAACACATATGGGCATAACAAAATTCTAAAAATTGATTGATCTATTTTGTATCGCCTTTCTGTAGTTTGCCCAACTGACATGTTGAGAGAAGGCGTAAAATGGATGCAACATAAAGTACGGAACGTTTCACGTTAATATCTATCATAGTTTTCAAGATATTGATCAAATCCGGGAGGGGTAGATTCTTCCCCCCCCCCCGGGGGCGCGGGTTAAAGGAAATAGTCCACCTTCAACATTAGTTTTAAACTGAGATACCAGTTTTGTAGCCCGCGTTGAGAAATCCTTATCTTGACTGTTTTCTTGACTGCAAAGACTCTCCAGCCGAAGATATTTGACTTTTTGGCGAAGGAATGCGGCGCATATATGATATACCGTACCGTCTGAACTGTGCCAGCACTGCATGGAGCATGCGCAGACCAATAACGCACACGATACAATTAATAATTTACAACCTTCTGTCCTGAATTGGCGCGATGTAGGACCATTTTTAAAAAGAAAAAAAGAAACTGTATTAAAAAATATATAATAAAATCGTGTTCTGAAATTTTTCCGAAGGTGAACTATTTCCTTTAAAGGAAAAAGTTCACCTTCGGAAAATTTATCAGAACATGATTTTATTATATTTTTAATACAGTTTCTTTTTTATTTTCAAAAATGGTCCTACATCGCGCCAATTCAGGACAGAAGGTCGTAAATTATTAAGTTTATGGTGTGCGTTATTGGTCTGCGCATGCTCCGTGCAGTGCTGGCACTTTAATATGGTACGGTATATCATATATGCGCCGCATTTCTTCGCCAAAAAGTCAAATATCTTCGGCTGGAGAGTCTTTTCAGACAAGAACAGTTGCAGATAGGGATTTCTGAACACGGACTACACAACTGCTATTTCAGTTAAAAAGCCCATGTTGAAGGTGAACTATTTCCTTTGAGGAAGAGGCATATTTGGCCCGTTTAAAGGAAATAGTTCACCTTCAACATGGGATTTTGAACTGAAATAGCAGTTTTGTAGCCCGTGTTGGGAAATCCTTATCTGCAACTTTTCTTGGCTGAGAAGACTCTCCAGCCGAAAATATTTGACTTTTTGGCGAAGGAATGCGGCGCATATATGATATACCGTACCGACTGAGAGTACCAGCACTGGTTTGAGCATGCGCAGACCAATAACGCACACCATAACATTTATAATTTACGACCTTCTGTCCTGAATTGGCGCGATGTAGGACCATTTTTGAAAAGAAAAAAGAAACTGTATTACAAGAATATAATACAATCGTGTTTTGAAAAACAATTCCGAAGGTGAACTATTTCCTTTAAAGGAAATAGTTCACCTTCAACATGTGATTTTGAACTGAAATAGCGGTTTTGTAGCCCGTGTTGAGAAATCCTTATCTGCAACTTGTCTTGGCTGAAAAGACTCTCCAGCCGAAGATATTTGACTTTTTGGCGAAGGAATGCGGCGCATATATGATATACCGTACTGTCTGAGAGTGCCAGCACTACCAGGGCGCATGCGCAGACCAATAATGCACACCATAACATTAATAATTTACGACCTTCTGTCCTGAATTGGCGCGATGTAGGACCATTTTTGAAAAGAAAAAAAGAAACTGTATTAAAAAATATAATAAAATCGTGTTCTGAAAAATGTTCCGAAGGTGAACTATTTCCTTGAAAGGAAATAGTTCACCTTCAACATGGGTTTTGAACTGAAATAGCAGTTTTGTAGCCCGTGTTGAGAAATCCTTATCTGGAACTTTTCTTGGCTGAAAAGACTCTCCAGCCGAAGATATTTGACTTTTTGGCGAAGGAATACGGCGCATATATGATGTACCGTACCGTCTGAAAGTGCCAGCACTGCCATGGAGCATGCGCAGACCAATAACGCACACCATAAAATCAATAATTTACAACCTTCTGTTCTGAATTGGCGCGTTGTAGGACCATTTTTAAAAAGAAAAAAGAAACTGTATTCAACAATACAATAAAATCGTGTTCTGAAACAAAATTCCGAAGGTGAACTATTTCCTTTAATTGACATATTGGATTGGCGCCCCTCTGGACCATGCCGCCCCTGTCACCGAGGAAATATGCCGCCCTCGGGCCTGAAGCTCCCTGCCTTAGGAAATCCTGGATCCGCCACTGCTACAACCCCAATAATTTGGGAATTTAACATTACGCCTAGCCTATGACGCGATATGTTACAAATGGGCTCTTAGCAACTAAGTGCATCCCCAATGATTTGCAAAAAGTTACGCCTCTGCACAGGGGCGTAGGAACTATGTTCAAGTTGGGGGGGGGGGGGGGGCAGGAGGCATTCTGAAGTCGATTCTTTCCATGCATCGCCCATAGATAGGCGTAATGTTAAAATAAAAAATGTGTTGGAGGGGGCGGCTGCCCCCCCCCCCCCCCCCCCCCCCGGCTCCTACGCCTATGCTTCTGCACTCACTCAAGATCAAGATACACTTCAACTTAAGGGGGCCGCGTTACAAAGGTCAACCCCTACAATCCATCAAGTCAAGTAAAGTACTTCAGAAGTACACGCTTTGCCACCTCTATTCAATCCACCTCTACCTATGTGTCATGTATGGCGATCTTCGGGCGATCAACAGATCGTAAACATTCGAAAGGTCAATGTTGTGAGCGTTGGATGCGGCCGTGCCCATTGCCAGCTCTCAAGGCGAGGCCTTAAGGTGTGTTCTTCCCTCAATTTGGTAAGTGATCGCGGTAAATTACGTAATATTGCAATCGTGGGTGTCGGAGGGGACGGGACAGGGGACACGTCCCCCCAACATTTTCAGATTTTAACATTAGGCCTATGGCTATGGGCGTTGCATGGAAAGAATAGAATAGAAGGCTCGCACTAAAAAATTGGAGTTTTCGCAGCAGTTATGGCCGCCAGGGACCGCTAGTGACCCGGAGTGTTATGTGGTCGCAAGCAAATAGTACCAGCTAACACTAAATATTTATGTATTTATAAATACATAAATATTTAGCGTTAACTGGACACTGGTACCATTTGCTTGCAACGTCCTAACACCCTGGCTCACTAGCGGTCCCTGGCAGCCAACTGTTGCAAAAACTCCAGCTTTTAGTGTGCACAGACAAGAATGCCGCTGTCCTCCCAACTTTTGGAAAGTGCTGGCGCCCTTGATTGTAATTTATAATGTTAAACATTGTAATGTGCTTAGCAAGGCTACATACAAGGTGGTGCATATAAAGGCACCAGGGATTCATAATTTGATCACTACCTTACATTACCATGGTTATTGGTTAACTCATGATTTTATCTGAGTGCTTTTCAGTTGTCTTGGTTTTAGGGTAAAGGTTCAATCTCTCATAATTTTATCCTCTTACTGGCCAGTATGCAAAATGTGGCAGGTTTCAACAAGATCTCGTTGGGGCAGGGTTTGCACCAACACATCAAAATTGGGGCAGCTTTTGGAAATGTTTGGGAAGCTTTGGAAATTTTGGGGCAGCTTTGCAAATTTTGGGGCAGAAATTGCTGCCCAGGGCAGCAGTAAGATTATTTGGGGTAACTCACACAAGTTGGGGCAGGTCAAACGTCGGGGTATACTCAGCGTTGCTGCTCAGGAAGATCAAAGTAGTGAATAGTTGAAGCCCCACCAAATTACAAAAATGTGCCACTTTTGTAGCAAATGCGGCATAGCAGTATTCTTTTTTGCCCTACCCATCAAGTATTTTGTTTCTTCAGTGCAAGACAATTTTTAATATCCCATGTTTTACAAAATATTGCAAATTGCTGACATTATAAAGAATACTGATTATTTATTTTATAACATATATTGATCATACAAAGTAAGAATTGCCACTCATTGTATCTAAAATATAGACACTTTTCGCAGTTGATAGTAGAAAAAACGGTAGAGGAAAATGGTGTGAAGAACTTTTTGTGTGTGTGGACAGTACCGGCCAAGGCCATTTCTGTGTGTGTGTGTGTGTGTGTGTTGTGGTTGTTGGATGTGTTGTGGTGTATTTGCTGGTATTTATTAATGTTATAGGTAAGTTATCATGGGCCAGGGACGGAGCAAATTCACACTAGATAAAACGTGATTTCGCTGATGACCCCCCCCCCCCCCTGTAAATAGCATTTGGCTGAGGAGCAACATTTGATCTGGCAAATTCTGCCCCAAATGGGGCAGCTTGCTGCCCCAAGTGGGGAAGGATTTGGGCTGCCCCAAATATCTTGTTGACGTTCCTGCCACGTTTTGCATACTGGCTTAGTGGTGCGCCTGGGCTTTAGTGTTAGTATTATCTGCACCACCAGGCACCAATAGTCTGAAGTCTGGTCTTTCAATGTGACTGGAGCTTGAACGTTTATCTTACACACTGTGCTTACATTGTTGGTAAAAATTGTGACAACCAAATTTCATGATTGTGCCTGTGGCTGTCAAGTGTCAAGACATATATGTCCTCAGACTATCTGGCTGCTCTTCCTGTCTGCCACTAATACATTTCACAAGAAAGAGTGCATGGACCCATTGCACCCAATAAGTTGTGAGCCTATAGGGGATACTTGGGGAACACCAACACTTTTTCTGTTTGGATCCTTGTAGGCGACATACAAATCACTGAAGAATATCTACACATTGCATTGGCAAGCCACACCAATTGGCTATCAAAAACCGGTCTGACATTTGAGCCATCAGATATAATTCATCTGTTACAAAGCAAAATCTCTGAAAATCTAAATTTCAGGTTTGCCCCCAAATTGGGGGTTATGCCAAATGACTCAAGGTAGCATTTTTCTTACTTCAAACTTGAAGTTTATTGGCTTTAAGTTTTCCTATGGAAGTGTTTATGGATTAAAATATAATTGTCAGCAGTCACAGACCAAAATATGCTGCAGACTTGCAAATGCAGTGATATTAAAAACCACACATTTTTACTTTTTATATGTGAATGTTGCAACCACAGTTAACCATTTTGCAGGATGCTATTCAGGAGAAATTATTTATGTAAATAGACAGACATTCCTTCAAAAGGAAATTTTTTTAAGACCAAATATATTTTTTTTTGTCAACACCCAAAAAAAAAATCAGTGCTATTTCGGCTATGCCCCAGGAGACATGTCTTCAATCTATTGCTGTTGAGAGCTTAACTGCAGGCTCCTAGCATTGCTTTGGAGCTGGGGTGCGGAGTGGAAAACTCTGACTCAAAATAAGTATAAAGAGTGGAAAATTAAACCAAAAAGCATATGTACCAGGCTTTATCACCCAATTACCTGAGAAACCCTCCATCTCGCAATCTCGGAAAACACGACAAGAAGTTCAGAATTTTGAACTTTTCGTCGTTCCGTCCGTGACGTGTCTGCGGAATTTCCTTGACGTTTCATCCGGGATCTGCGTGATGTGCCAGTGTAGCTCACCCAATGCATTTAAAGGAAATAGTTCACCTTCAACATGTGTTTTGAACTGAAATAGCAGTTTTGTAGCCCGTGTTTAGAAATCCTTATCTGGAACTTGTATTGGCTGAAAAGACTCTCCAGCCGAAGATATTTGACTTTTTGACGAAGGAATACGGCGCATATATGATGTACCGTACCGTCTGAAAGTGCCAGCACTGCTATGGAGCATGCGCAGACCAATAATGCACACCATAACATTAATAATTTACGACTTTCTGTCCTAAATTGGCGCGATGTAGGACCATTTTTGAAAATAAAAAAAAGAAACTATTAAAAAATAGAATAAAATCGTGTTCTGAAAAATTTCCCGAAGGTGAACTATTTCCTTTAAAGGAAATAGTTCACCTTGGAAAATTTTACCCAACACGATTTGATTATATTTTGTAATACAATTTCTTTTTATATTGTCAAAAATGGCATTATATCGCGCCGATTCAGGACAGAAGGTCGTACATTTGTATTGTTTATCAAAACTATATGCATACTCTCTGAGTCAGAGTCCTGACGTCACGCGAATGTAAACAATGGTTCAGCCAATCAGATTCGAAAGTAGTCGCGTAAAGATAGACTCGCATTGGAGATGTGCCAACCGGCGGCCGGCGATCGCTTGCTAGCACCAGCTGCAAGCTGATTGGCTGATGGTATAGCCTCTGCCCGGGCTAAAACCAGTACAACATTCTTTCGCCAGCACCGCATTCCTTCGCCAAAAACTCAAATAGATTCGGCTGGAGAGTCTTTTCAGTCAAGCAAACTTGCAGAAGGGGTTTCCCAACACGGGCTACACAACTGCTATCTCAGTTTAAAACTAATGTTGAAGGTGAACTATTTCCTTTAATATCAGCTGAACTTGCTCTGTCACGCAAATACCGACAACACGGATATCATGCACGTGATGTTCAGGAAATCACGCATAGTGTGTAGCCTGGGCTTAACCCTCGCCCGGGTAGGGGAGTGGATGCCACCCCCTCGGTTTTTCTGAAATAACTCGCGTAGTTTCCAACCGATTTCGATGCAACTTTCAGTACCCTACTTTTGAGAAGAAAAAAAATCCCACATACTCTTTAAAAAAAATTGCATTTCTAACCCACATGACCTATGGACCTGTTTCTCAAGGTCATGTCAGGCCCAAATGGCGTCCCGCAGTATCGATGCTTGTAACTTCTGCAGTTTTCGAGTGTTTGTTGTTCAGGAGCATATGCGCAGGTGTTTCCAGGTGACAGTTGTGGTTTCCACTGAGATTGTGACCTTTATTGACCTTTTCAGAGGTCATCTGAGGTCATTGACCTCCGATGACCTCAGATGACTTTTTTGGGCTTCTGGTGGTTTCTATGACATTTTGTGACGCTGATTTCAAATTTGGGATCCATTTTACATAATTATATGTTCCACTGGGGTCATGCGCTTCCACAGGTCAACCGAGGTCACTGACCTCAGATGGCCTGACATGACCTTTTTGGAATTTGACAGTTTTTAGAACATTTTGTGACGCTGATTACTAATTTGGCACTCATTAAGCATTATTATATGCTCATTTACGATTCTAGCTCGATAAAATTCAATTTATACGCATTTTCAATTTGGATGACATTTGGGTCATTGACATGACCTCAGAGGTCACCTAATAACCCAATACCTTAACATCGGGTATCAACGGCTTCCTCTCGTCACAAGCAACACGCTCGTCTTTGAATCGAAGCTCTAGCTCAATTAGGGGCGAAACACTAGGGAGGGGAGGGGGGGGGGGTGGGGGTCGTACCCCCCCCCCCCCCCCCCCCCCCTACCCGAACACGTAGTGATATTGCCCTACCCGGGCGAGGGTTACATGAGCTCGATGGACCTGGAAAGCCTTTTAATATTGCGGAATGAAATAACAGGGAAGAGACTGATCTCATTGAAATGTAAATCCATTTTACAGTGATAAGGGTGGATTCTTCAAACATCCATCCAGGGTGACGGAGAAAAGCTTTTATCAGGGCAGGGGCGGCATCATATATTTTTGTTTGCCAGGTGTAGCAAACGCCCAATCAGATATCACTTCATTACAGTCAGTGCCTTAGGGTTAATGTTCAAGTTTCGTATTTCAGGAACCAGGTGGCCGTCTGCCCATAGGCGACCCAAACGCCCACTACCCCCCCCCCCCCCCCCAAGCGCCGATCTTCGACCGCTTATGCGTCTGCAGTCTGCCCCCGGGATAGGACTGCCTGTGGCTTCAGAATGGGGCCAATCTTCAGACTCTGTTTGTTTCGGACAAAAAATGGAAACACGACTCGTAGTAATTTAAACGTTATTTCAACCGTATTTTAGCAACCCTATCATAAACGTTATTTCACTAAACAAAAATTCGGAACAGAATCGGAACTGGTTTAATTTTGAACATACCTATGAACATACTTATGACGCCTCGTAAGTTTTTGGAGATAAATTGCTTTCCCCGGAAGACAGCACCACTAATGCTGCGTCTCATGCATCTCTGCGTCTTAATGCTCACAACAGCTTGTATTTTCAATTTCATACATGGAAAATCGGCCCAAAATCGCAAGTGTCTGTTATGCGTCTATCTATCAGTATCTATCAGTACCACAATAGGTACTGTACCGATATAGTATCCACCGCGGCGCACTACTGACAATAGGTACTGGACCGATATAGTATCCCCCGCGGCGCACTACCGACAATAGGTACTGGACCGATATAGTATCCCCCGCGGCGCACTACCGACAATAGGTACTGGACCGATATAGTATCCCCCGCGGCGCACTACCGAACTGCATGGTGTTTATCGCCTTAAACTACACTGGTAGGTAAGGTGGCTCTACAAATATCGATCTTCGAAAGATGACACGGAATCACGTCTCATGTGGTTCTCTGATGTTTTGCGATATGTATGGATGGTATGCGACATGTATGTGTGGTATGCATATGGTCGATTGTTAGCTGAGGCCGCACGGGTCGTTCTTCCTTATTGACGACGGCTGCGCACGGTTACCTTTGGCGGTGTCATGCAGGGTCCTAGGATTGCTTTGAAGACAGGGTACTGGACCGAAATTTCGAAATTACTGGACCGAAGACAGGGTGTGGAGTGGAAAATTCAGCCTAACAATAAACATTAAGAGTGCCTAAAAATCCTATTCAGCCTAAAAAGACCATATGATGAACTCTGCTAGTTTGACAAACTGACCCATCAGAATTGGCTGTTACAAATTACAATACTTTTCAGCCTGTGGAGGAAAGTGGGTTAGTATATATGCTAAGGCTTCTCGTTATCAAATTCACCTCAGTTTAGGGAGTGGAAAATTCACAGTAAAACTGGGGGGAAAAGAGTGGAAAAATAGTGTCCATAGGGTGTCATTTTCCAGCCAAATTTTGCAATCCTAGAACACTGGTGTCGTGCTACCCCTGAATATATGTTTATATTATCAAAAATGGTATCATTCAACTAACAGAACTTTAGAAAACCACAGGAGATGTGATCCTGTATCATTTTCGCAAACAGCTATTTTTAGAGCCACCCTTCTGGCGGCCGTCTCACAACGTGCTGCAATGCGGTCCGGCCGCCGCACAGTGGGGCCTTTTGCCGATTAGCCGGAAATAATTAATGATAGTCACGCCGTCAACCGCAGTGCAACCAGCTGCGGCATATCGAAAGAGGAATCAATTGAGCACATTTTGACAGAAAAAACAGTTTAAGGTGAGGCCAGGTCACAGAGTAATGGCGTCATAATACAAGGTCTGCACGGTAGTCTGAGCGCCGTAAGGTGTGTTCGCGCTGCAGCCGTTTTATTTGGGTCAGTTTGGACTCAGGATGGTCATGATGGTCAGATTCGGCTGTTGATAGCCAGTCATGAGAATCATCAGGTCACCGGCAAAGGTCATGTCAGGTCACTGAGGAGCCATTTGATGTTGCTTAACGTTTTGCTTTGTTCGTCGATTTGTATGGTCCTGACGTGCCGTAATTAACATAATTAACGATTAACAACGTAATTAACAATTAACAACGTAATTAACATTTGGCTGTAGCAATCAAAGGGGCGAGTAGGGGCGCGGTTTCCGGGTTGGGACAACATCAGAACATTCTGGCGACTACGCTGGTATGTGTCTCGAAGCGTCATTCGCTGTCAAACTTTATATAAACTTACGTTTACATGTCAGTTTGTTTTTGTTTACGCTTCATCCTCATTTAAAAGCAGAGGTCAATGTATGCAAGACTCAGGGGATTTTGCCTGGTTCGTTAAGATTTTCAATGAAATAATGCAAAGTGACAAAAGCGGTTTTGTTAAAATTAGTCAAGGAACATGAACGTACAACCAGCCAAGTGTGGTGCATGTATTTCGCCTGAAACAAGTGATCTGGCGCTTCCGTCCACAAACCAGTTTCTGTCGCGTTTTTCATATGCTAGCAAAGGTTAACGGGGAAAACCAATGCCAGATTCGAAAAATTCAGAGAATTTCGGTTCCGGGCAGTGCAGTTTGAAGGGAAAATGGGAAACTTTAATTTTGTTTAATCTGGCAGGCTGCAGGGCGAAAGGCCCCTCAGGATTCCGGTGAACGTAACCGGCGCGCAGAGACATCTGGCGGACTATTTTCCACACTACCCCATTCCAAGAATTGGAAGGTATTTTTAAGCATATGCGTCACATATTTGTAAGCATATGTATCAAAATGAAAACTGAACACATTAGCTTGTGCTCTGAAGAAGATCCATTTAATGTTTTATTCTCATGTCAAGGCAGTATGAATTGTCCGTGTGCATTATTTTCATATTGGCAGTGACACCAATAGAAGTCTCTTATGGTCAAATGCAGGGTCCTAGGATTGCTTTGGAGCTGGGGTGCGGAGCGGAAAATTATGGCTACAAATTGGTATGAAGAGTGGAAAATTCAACCCAAAAACCGTATGCACTCTGCTTTATCAATACCCAATTACCCGCTGACAGGAATTAGTTATTACCTATGCCAATTATTACCTGTCTTTCCCTCCACAGCCTCTCCATATAATTACATTCATAAACCAGTAGCAGGGTTCCAATTATCCAATAGGTACATTTTATAATAATGCGTGGAAAATTCACAGTAAAACTCGGGAAAGAGGGGGGAAATGGTATCCACTATCCATAGGGTGTCGTTTTCCACCAGAATTTCCCAATGCTAGGACACTAGCATTGGGAATCAAATCATCAAATGATGATTTATCAGTATGCTATATTACCTGATTTCTTTGTACTCTCTTTAAGCTGTTCAATTTTTGTTCATTTCAGAGGTTAGATTCATATTCATTCATTATTCAGATACAGATCAGATATACAGATCAGATATACAGATCAGATATACAGATCAGATATACAGATCAGATATACAGATCAGATATACAGATCAGATATACAGATCAGATATACAGATCAGATATACAGATCAGATATACAGATCAGATATACAGATCAGATATACAGATCAGATATACAGATCAGATATACAGATCAGATATACAGATCAGATATACAGATCAGATATACAGATCAGATATACAGATCAGATATACAGATCAGATATACAGATCAGATATACAGATCAGATATACAGATCAGAAATACAGATCAGATATACAGATCAGATATACAGATCAGATATACAGATCAGATATACAGATCAGATATACAGATCAGATATACAGATCAGATATACAGATCAGATATACAGATCAGATATACAGATCAGATATACAGATCAGATATACAGATCAGATATACAGATCAGATATACAGATCAGATATACAGATCAGATATACAGATCAGATATACAGATCAGATATACAGATCAGATATACAGATCAGATATACAGATCAGATATACAGATCAGATATACAGATCAGATATACAGATCAGATATACAGATCAGATATACAGATCAGATATACAGATCAGATATACAGATCAGATATACAGATCAGATATACAGATCAGATATACAGATCAGATATACAGATCAGATATACAGATCAGATATACAGATCAGAAATACAGATCAGATATACAGATCAGATATACAGATCAGATATACAGATCAGATATACAGATCAGATATACAGATCAGATATACAGATCAGATATACAGATCAGATATACAGATCAGATATACAGATCAGATATACAGATCAGATATACAGATCAGATATACAGATCAGATATACAGATCAGATATACAGATCAGATATACAGATCAGATATACAGATCAGATATACAGATCAGATATACAGAGCAGATATACAGAGCAGATATACAGAGCAGATATACAGAGCAGATATACAGAGCAGATATACAGAGCAGATATACAGAGCAGATATACAGATCAGATATACAGATCAGATATACAGATCAGATATACAGATCAGATATACAGATCAGATATACAGATCAGATATACAGATCAGATAAACAGATCAGATAAACAGATCAGATATACAGATCAGATATACAGATCAGATATACAGATCAGATATACAGATCAGATATACAGATCAGATATACAGATCAGATATACAGATCAGATATACAGATCAGATATACAGATCAGATATACAGATCAGATATACAGATCAGATATACAGATCAGATATACAGATCAGATATACAGATCAGATATACAGATCAGATACACAGATCAGATACACAGATCAGATACACAGATCAGATACACAGATCAGATATACAGATCAGATATACAGATCAGATATACAGATCAGATATACAGATCAGATATACAGATCAGATATACAGATCAGATATACAGATCAGATATACAGAATCAGATATACAGATCAGATATACAGATCAGATATACAGATCAGATATACAGATCAGATATACAGATCAGATATACAGATCAGATATACAGATCAGATATACAGATCAGATATACAGATCAGATATACAGATCAGATATACAGATCAGATATACAGATCAGATATACAGATCAGATATACAGATCAGATATACAGATCAGATATACAGATCAGATATACAGATCAGATATACAGATCAGATATACAGATCAGATATACAGATCAGATATACAGATCAGATATACAGATCAGATATACAGATCAGATATACAGATCAGATATACAGATCAGATATACAGATCAGATATACAGATCAGATATACAGATCAGATATACAGATCAGATATACAGATCAGATATACAGATCAGATATACAGATCAGATATACAGATCAGATATACAGATCAGATATACAGATCAGATATACAGATCAGATATACAGATCAGATATACAGATCAGATATACAGATCAGATTTACAGATCAGATATACAGATCAGATATACAGATCAGATATACAGATCAGATATACAGATCAGATATACAGATCAGATATACAGATCAGATATACAGATCAGATATGCAGATCAGATATGCAGATCAGATATACAGATCAGATATACAGATCAGATATACAGATCAGATATACAGATCAGATATACAGATATACAGATATACAGATATACAGATATACAGATATACAGATATACATATATACAGATATACAGATATACAGATATACAGATATACAGATATACAGATATACAGATATACAGATATACAGATATACAGATATACAGATATACAGATCAGATATACAGATCAGATATGCAGATCAGATATACAGATCAGATATACAGATCAGATATACAGATCAGATATACAGGTCAGATATACAGATCAGATATACAGATCAGATATACAGATCAAATATACAGATCAAATATACAGATCAGATAGCCTTACATACAGATAAGGAATAGTTAGCTTGAAAGAATGCATGGGCAGTTATATAATTATATGATTATCCTTGCATTTGCCTTGCTTCTCTGTCCAAATCAAGCCTTCATTACTGTGTGCTGATATTTGTGGATATCAAAATAAAACTCATGTTGTATAGATAACTATTTGTGTGGAGCTAAATTATTAATATATAAATGATCTTGTATCATGCTGTATGTTTTGTAATACAGGGTGTTTCTGTCAAAACCGCACAATCAAACAAATAAAGGAAACGTCATAGAAACTTCATATTTCAATATTTCTGATTGAACATTTGCAAAGAACATGAACACGAACTTTCAGGTTCACTCAAAAAGTAATCGTCGACGTCGATGCCGGTATCTGAGCCGGTATCTGTCGGCATCTGAACCTCCAGCCGGTATCTGAACCTGCCACAGGCCTTCAACAGCGTGTCCCCCTTGAGGTCCGCCATTCCCTCCACAAGCCTGCGCCGCAGACTATCTGCAGTGGTGTGGGGCTGCGTGGTTTGTATGTCTGTGTTTTCTGAACATTATGCCTTAGTGAAATGAGTGCACGATTTCATTCACTTACCATATCAGAATTGCAATAACTCTAAACACAAATATTCTATAATTTTGTTCATGTCGCTTTTTCCAGGCCAGGGACTGTGGCAGTGATTCTCCAGCAGCTACTTCTTGCCACAGCCCTGCTACCTCTGCCCCGTTCCCACTCGCCTCACTGCTGCCGTGATGGCCGTCTGCGTGGCGGTGATCGGTAAGGAGAACGCTCCGCTGTACCTGCACACGGCCGACCCGGCCGCCGAGCTGCAGTTCCACTACACGGTCCACACGGCGCTCGACGTGGTGGAGGAGAAGCTGGCCAACACTGGCAAGACGGCCGCCGACGGCCGGGAGCTCTACCTGGGCGCGCTCTACTCTACCGAGGAGCACCGCGTCTTCGGCTACGCTACCAACACCAAAATCAAGTTCATCATCGTGGTGGAGGCGGCCAACGTATCGATACGGGATAACGAGATCCGCACTATGTTCCGCCGGCTGCACGCCGCCTACACGGACATGGTGTGCAACCCGTTCTACCTGCCGGCGCGGCCCATCACCGCCAAAGGCTTTGACCGCACAGTGCGCCAGATGGTCACCGATAGCTGATGTGGAGCGGGGCGCACATGTACACAGACATGCGACGAGGCACGTCGGGCAGAGCGGCGCACTGTGCCAGGAAGTGGAGTGACGTCGCCCCAGTGTTCCGACCCTGACACACTGCTGGGACACTCTCTGTGACAGGCTGTGTGATCCGAGACATGGTGTCTGTGACGCTTGGGACCCGGGACAAAGTGTATGTGACGGGTTTCGTGACGCTGGCACGGGTCACATCACACAGCGCTGATGCCAATGTCTGGTATCGCTGGCTGGTCGACCAGCCTGACAGTGACGTGTGTGTGTGTGTATGTGTGTGTGACGTGTGTGTGTGTGTGACGTGTGTGACGTGTGTGTGTGACGTGTGTGACGTGTGTGTGTGTGTGTGTGTGTGTGTGTGTGTGTGTGTGTGTGTGTGTGTGTGTGTGTGTGTGTGTGTGTGTGTGTGTGTGTGGGTGTGGGTGTGGGTGTGGGTGTGGGTGTGGGTGTGGGTGTGGGTGTGGGTGTGGGTGTGGGTGTGGGTGTGGGTGTGGGTGTGGGTGTGGGCGTGGGTGTGGGTGTGGGTGTGGGTGTGGGTGTGGGTGTGGGTGTGTGTGTGTGTGTGTGTGTGTGTGTGTGTGTGTGTGTGTGTGACGCCTGTGAGATGGAGAGCCGGAGATGCAGGGGTAACGGACCGCGAGGGACGCCATACAGTGTCGGCAATGCCAGGTGAGATGGCGAGAGTTAATTCCAGCTGCAGCTCAGCGCGATAAGCGTGGGATGTCACATGACATGGTATCATCGCATGACTCTGGGTGGTTTGAATATTTAGTATTGTTGTTTGGGACGAGTTGATGTGTGAATGGCAATATGTAAATGCATGTAGTTCCAATATTTCAACGTGTGTGTAACCTCCGTGCGCGATAATAAATTGAAATGGATACAACACACTGTAAACTATTCCGAAGGAAGTGACCTATGCTCTTTTACGCATTTGTGGAACATAAGCATTGCTTACTGTTGTTATGTGAGCCTGAAAGTGTTCTTTGTAGGATGCTTTCTGTGGTGATCCGTTGGTTGCTCTTTTTTGCTAAATATGTTTATAATACTGTTTGTGTGAAACCACAATACAAACATTACTCCCAAGCATTTTCATGTCGCTTTCTCATGTAATCATTCAATCAATTATTGTGAACATGCTCGTACAGTTTGGAATGCCGATTAGTGTCTTCATCAGATCGGTGGGAAGTCCGTCTGGTCTACATCAGCTCGGTGGGAAGTCCGTCTGGGGTCTACATCAGATTGGTGGGAAGTCCGTCTGGTGTCTACATCAGATTGGTGGGAAGTCCGTCGGGTGTCTACATCAGATCGGTGGGAAGTCCGTCTGGTGTCTACATCAGATGGGTGGGAAGTCCGTCTGGTCTACATCAGCTCGGTGGGAAGTCCGTCTGGTCTACATCAGATTGGTGGAAAGTCCGTCTGGTCTACATCAGATAGGTGGGAAGTCCGTCTGGTCTACATCAGCTCGGTGGGAAGTCCGTCTGGTGTCTACATCAGATCGGTGGGAAGTCCGTCTGGTGTCTACATCAGCTCGGTGGGAAGTCCGTCTGGTGTCTACATCAGCTCGGTGGGAAGTCCGTCTGGTCTTCACCTCTGTGTCTTTCATTACGGATGTCGCCTACCTTCTCTGTGCTGTTTCGTGCTGCGCTTCGAGTAACGGATCGTGCCTGTCCACTGGGTCCTCACCTCAGCGGAGACTCAGAAGGCAGCAACCTTCCTGAAAACACGCTGAATACTCTGCAGTCGACAACTTCTTTGAAAACTCCATACAATCACTTGAAATGTATGGAACAAACTACAGACAACAAACTTTTTGGTAAAATATTAACAAACAAAACGATACAACAGCCGGCTTGGGTGCCGATCATAGTTTCCTTCTGGAACATCACTTGTAGGTACTGAGTTGTACCGGCTGTGAGCGCCAGAGCTGCGTGAAGCGTCACCTGCTGCTCCCCGTCGCGCGCCGCCTATATGTAGCTGTAGTTCTCCTTCATCTTGCAGTTGTCCTCGTACCACTCTCCGAGCACCAGGTGGCGACACTCGCCCACGTGCATGCCCTCGAACTGCGCCATGAAGGCGGCCAGCCAGGGCGGCATCCGACCCGCGATCGGCACCATGCCCGGGTGGCCGTGCCGCCGCGCGTCCGAGCGGCCCGCGGCCCGTCGGTCCCTGCCCCCGCCGAGGCCGTCCAGCGAGCAGCCGCGGCCGCCCTTGCCGTCCGAGCGGCGGCCGTGCCGCCCCGAGTCGAGGTGGTGACGCCGCGAGCTGTCCGCCGACGAGCCGCGAGTCTGACTCGAGCTGGTGGCGTTCGAGTCCTGCAGCCGCGACAGCGACACTGCCAGATGGGGAGACGGTCAGGCAGTCCGACACTGTCAGATGGGGAGACGGTCAGACAGCCCCACACTGTCAGATGGAGAGACGGTCAGACTGTCAGATGGGGAGACGGTCAGACAGCCCCACACAGACAGATGGAGAGATGGTCAGACAGCCCCGACACTGTCAGATGGGGAGACGGTCAGACAGCCAGATGGGGAGACGGTCAGACATGAGACAGCCCCACACTGTCAGATGAGAAACGGTCAGACAGCCCCGACACTGTCAGATGGAGAGACGGTCAGACATGAGACAGCCCCACACTGTCAGATGAGAAACGGTCAGACAGCCCCGACACTGTCAGATGGAGAGACGGTCAGACAACCCCACACTGTCAGATGAGAAACGGTCAGACAGCCCCGACACTGTCAGATGGAGAGACGGTCAGACTGCCAGATGGGGAGACGGTCAGACAGCCCCGGCACTGCCAGATGGAGAGACGGTCAGACTGCCAGATGGGGAGACGGTCAGACAGTCTGGCACTGCCAGATGGAGAGACGGTCAGACTGCCAGATGGGGAGACGGTCAGACAGCCCCACACAGACAGATGGAGAGATGGTCAGACAGCCCCGACACTGTCAGATGGGGAGACGGTCAGACAGCCCCGGCACTGCCAGATGGGGAGACGGTCAGACTGTCAGATGGGGAGACGGTCAGACATGAGACAGCCCCACACTGTCAGATGAGAAACGGTCAGACAGCCCCGACACTGTCAGATGGAGAGACGGTCAGACAACCCCACACTGTCAGATGAGAAACGGTCAGACAGCCCCGCCACTGTCAGATGGAGAGACCATCAGACAGCCCCGACACTGTCAGATGGAGAGACCGTCAGTTTCTTATCCTCTCAGACTGGCATATGCTACGAAACCCTCTCAGGCAGGCAAATGTCCTCTCAGATCAGTCGAGCGCTTTCTCAGGCCGACAGAGGCCTCATCAGATCGTCCAAGAGTCCCATACCTATGCCTGGTAAAAGGCATCCTCAAGCCTGAAGGACCCTCTCAGGTCGACCGACGATCCTCTCAGGTCTCAGATAGGCCGAGATTGGGCCCAGGGCCCTTACTGCCCTCTCAGGCCTGGTAAGGGCCATATCAGAGGATACTTTCAAAGAGGCTGAGCTTCTCTCAAACTTACACAGGGCCTTCTTAATTAAGAGGCCTAGCGGCCTCACAGTCTAGCAAGGACCCTCCCGACCAGCCGAAGGCTCCTCATGCTGTCCAAGGTCTCTCAGCTGTCCCGCGGCTGATATTTTTCCTAGAGGGTCCTCACGGCTTGGTATAGCGTGAAGCGTCCTCTGTCTCATTCAGAGGGTTCACTTCTATTGACGGCTTCTACAGATGGTTAGGAATTATCTTAATGCCGCCAGAATATGCATTAACCCTCGCCATTGCAGGGGGAGGGATGATCCGGTGATGTCACCCGGTCCTGGTGGTATATAGGAGGGGCGCAGCCAGGGGGGGGGGGGGGGGCAATTCCACCCCCCCCCCCTACGGGTCACAGGGGGCCCCGCCGATATTGGCCCAGATACCATTTGCATTAGCTAAATGGCTTTCAAAAAGTCACAGAGGATCCCTCAAACCAGGCAAGGGTCACTCTGGTGCATGTCAGGGGCCCTCAGAGACACTGAAGGGCTTTCGAAGCCGGCCCAGGGGGCCTTTTGGGCATGGCCAGGGGCCAATTGAGCCCACCTACGGCCTACCGAACCTACCCAGTGGCCTCTCGAGCATGTCCATGGGCCCATTGAGTATGTTCAGGGGCCTCTCGAGCCTGGCCAGGGGCCCATTATAGTCTGTTTTGGGGCCTCTTGAACCTGTCCAGGGGCCCATTATAGTTGTCCCAGAGGCCCATCGAGTCTGTTCAGTGGCCTCTCGAACCTGCCCAGGGGCCATTAGAGCCTGTCCAGAGGCCTCTCGAGCTTGCCCAGGGGCCCATTGAGTCTGTTCAGGGGCCTCTCGAACCTGCCCTGGGGCCTCTAGAGCTTGCCCAGGGGCCATTAGAGTCTGTTCAGGCGCCTCTCGAGCTTTCCCAATGATCCATTGATCCTGTTCAGGGGCCTCTCGAACCTGCCCAGGGGCTATTAGAGTCTGATCAGGGGCCTCTCGGCTTGCCAAGGGGCCATTGAGTCTGTTCAGGGCCCTCTCGAGCTTATCCAGAGGGCCATTGAGTCTGTGAACGGGGCCCTCGAGCCTGCCCAGGGGTTGCTAGCCGTCGCCTGGAGCGCCTGCTATAGCTGGAGCGCCTGCTAGCTGTGGTCGGCGCAGTCATAATGAGCGGTAATGTGCTGTACTCTGACCCACCTGGTGCAATGTTTTCTTGGGTTTAAAAATGGTAATTTGATAAGTCTGATACGTTTTTGATTTCGGGGGGGGGGCGGGGGTAGTACAAAACAATTTAACCATTTTCCTCTCAGGAGAGTGTGTGCTGCAATATTTGCCAGCCAGGGGCGTCGCCGACGGGAGGGTCGGGGGGAGGTCTGGGCAAACTCCCCCACTTTTAGAAGTCGGGGGGGGTCTCCTTTTGCGGGAAAAACTAAAAATTTATCATAAAAATTGTCTTTGCAGTGCAGTCAAAATCCAGCTATCTATTTTCCAGTGTCAAAAACTGAAAAATTTCGCGCCGCTTCGCGGCATGACATAAGTTTCGCAATTGCTTATACAAATTTGGAAAATGGGAAAAAGAATTTCATTAAGTGTCGGTCAGAGGCTCTCCTTGGCGGGAATTGCTGGCCCCAGTGCCCATTCCCTTCATAAAATATTCACTTCTAAGTTTCAAGCACATGTTTACCTAGTTCCGAAAAAGGCGACGCGAACGCGAAGACGAGGAGATCGGCACCCGGAAGCTGCTCCAGCAGTGCAAAGTTTGCTGGACCGAAGAGCTAATAGTGGAAACAGGCCAGGACCATCTCATCAAGCTATCTCACCCCACGGTCTGGTTTCAATATTAACATTTCGTTTTCCAGGACGTAAAATTCACATTTTCACGCCGCTTCGCGGCGTCACATCGGTTGTCATCGTCATAACGAAGCCATAGTCATCATCATCGGTTCGTCGTAACGCTGAATTGAATGAATAGCATTTTTAGCTTATTATCCGAGCTACAAGGCCCACCGCCTATATTTCTGGGTTTTATCAGGCAAAACTGTAAAAATTTCGCGCCGCTTCCGGCGCTAACTAACAAGTACATACCTACCTACTATAACATGAAAATCCACATACAAAATGCTGCAAAGGCTTAAATACACGTATCAAAATGAGGGTACATTTTTCGTCATTTCAGCCGCCCCCACACTCAAAAGCCGACCCCACCTGTTGTCAGCTAAGATATGTTTTCTCTCCTGTACGTAACAATACAAATTAGTCATGCGCTCAGTGCAATGCCTACTGAAGGTCCTGGTCTAATCCAGCTCATCAAAAGTAGACGATTTTTTTAAAAGGGGCCTCACAAAATAAAGTGGCCGAAATCCGTAGAGTTTTCATATCCAGGGGTATTTTTGTTGGGGTGGCGGGCCTCTCCCAGGGGCTTGCCCCCCCCCCCCCCCCCCCCCCCTCCCCCCTTCTGAAGGTCTGGCTGCGCCCCTGTATATAGGTCCTATGATATATGGCACGATCTTAGTCTGTCCGTAGGGTTGGATGTCAATACACTTCCCAATGTGGTTATCGATGCTTTTCTACGCAGAAAGCAACACATGCAGTGCATTGCACTGGAAATTGCAACCCGTAAATAAATAGCCAAAATGAAGAGAAAAAAGTTAATTTGGCTAAAATCGTCCGAACTTCAATCCATTCTCGGCGAAGGAAATATTATTCAAAATATCGATTGTCGCACCATTTTGGAAAGCTCTCGCAAGGAGCAATGGGAAAAACACGGTTCCCGTTGTATCGGATATATCTGTTGCATTTCGGTCCACCCTAGGGACAGGTGTGTCTGCTGACTGATGACATGACCTGACCTGACCTGATCATAGGTCCACTCTGATTTCAGGTGGGACAGGTGTGCCTGCTGACTGGTGACCTGACCTGACCTGACCTGACCTGATCATAGGTCCACTCTGACTTCAGGCGGGATAGGTGTTTACCACATACCGAAGTAGGAAAATACATTGGCACGTGGAGTGCGGTAATTTCGGTTTACTGCACAATTCTACTACTTTACTGCACGATTATACTACGACATTATTTTAAGTGTTTGAACGTAGTAGAACACAACATATGTTTCTACTACGCAGTGTTTTCCTACTACGTACTACGAATGACATATGGTAAATCACTTACCGAACTCTGCTGTAATGCATATTTTGCGATCTCGGTGTTGTTTAAAGTTACAGCACGAGCGAAAAGCACCTCGATCGCAAATATTCACTTACCAGCATCGTTCGGTAATATACAGTCTGCTGACTGCTGACAGCTGACAGCTGACAGCTGACCAGAGACTCACCCTGACTGCGTGCAGGACAGGTGTTTCCGTGACTCTTGTCCCAGTCGGCCGTGCGGCATTTCTTGCTGCAGTACATGACCTGTTTGCACGCGGAACATAGCACCTTGCGTCGCTTGATGTTCTTGTGGCAGGCGTGACACTTCAGAGGCTGCCGGTAAAGCGGTAAAACAAAATTCATGCCAGCTTGTTTTATGGTTTATTTTGTATGTGACTGTGCAAACACGTAGCCAGGATTTCGTCCAGGGGGGGGGGGCTCGAAAGGGCCCCTTTCCGAGCGTTGAAAGGGCCCCCTTCCCAAGCGTTGAAAGGGCCAAACAAAATGGATGAAAAGGCACGTTACAAGGCTGGAAATGCAGTATGACAGGTGTGGCATGGATCATACCAACTTTTAGGAGCTGGAGTTAGCATGCTGCCATATCAACTTTGGAACCAGCGACACCAATTTGGAATCAACTATACCAACTTCGAATATTTGTTTAGGCTCAAGACTTGGAACTCTTAAGCAGGCATGTAGCCAAGGGGGGGGGCGCCCCTGGAGGCCGGGAGGGCGCCGACGAGACCGCGCGAAGCGCGGTATCATGGGCTCTTAACCACACGAAGCGTGGTCTTTAGAGAGTTTAGAACACTTTAGGGCCAACAGGGCCCTCTCTGAAAGACCAGACGGCCCCTTGGACGTTCAAAAGAGCCCAATGCATGTCAGAGGGCCCCTGGCCAGACCGAAAGGGCCCCTGAGCGGGTCAGAGGGTCCCCTGAACACGTTGAATGGGCCCCCTAGCTAGCACAGAGGGGCCCCTGAGCAGCTCGAGAGGCTCTGCGCATGTCGGAAGGGCGACAAAGCGGCCAGCGCAGTCCCTTGCTAGGTCATAAGGGCCCCTAAGCAGGTTGGAGGGCTACTGGACAGACCAGAGGGCCCCTGGGAAGCTAAAAGGCCCCTGTGCAGGTCAGAGGGGCACCTGCCCAGACCGAAAGGGCCCCTAGGTGGGCCAGAAGGGCCCCTGATCATGCCGAATGGGCCCCTAGTCAGCACGGAAGGGCCCAGGGCAGGTCGGAGGGTCCTCAGAGCATGTCGCAAGGCGACAAAGCAGGCAGCGCAGTCCCTTGCCAGGTTGGAAAAGCCCCTTAGAAGGCTAGAGGGCCCCTGGGGAGACCAGAGGGCTCCTGGAAAGTTAAAAAGGCCCTGTGTAGGTCAGAGGGGCCCCTGACCAGACAGAAAGGGCCCCTAGGTGGGTCAGAAGGGCCCCTGAACATGTCGAATGGGCCTCCTAGTCCGAACGGAGGGGCCTCAGGGCAGGTCGGAGGGCCCTCAGAGCATGTTGCAAGGCGACAAAGCAGCCAGCGCAGTCCCTTGTCAGTTTGGAAGGGCCCCTTATAAGGCTAGAGGGCCCCTGAGGAGACCAGAGGGCTCCTGGAAAGTGCAAGAGGCCCCTGTGCAGATCGGAGGGCCCCTGTCCCGACTGAAATGACCCCTGGGCGGGTAAGAAGGGCCTCTGAACATGCCGAATTGGCACCTAGCCAGACTGGAGGGGCCCCTGGGCAGGTCGGAGGGGCCCCTGAGCATGTCGGCAGGGTCCCTGAGCATGTCGACAGGGCGACAAAGCAGCCAGTACAGTCCCTGGCCAGGTCAGAAGGACCTCTGCACAGGCCGAATAGGCCCCTTGACACACAAGAGGGGCTTCTTGGAAGGTCATAGGAGTCCCTGGTCAGACCGGAAGGGCCAAAAGCACGTAGAGATCCCAGATGAAAATTAAATACAAAGAGGACTTACTCCACAAGAAAAATATTAAAAGCGGAGCTTTCGGGAATATTGTAACAACCTTCGTCAGGGTGTTACAATATAACCGAAAGCTCCGATCTTAATTTGTCTTCTAGAGTAAGCCCCCTTTGTATTTAATATATATCACACACTCCACATCATGTCTTTTCGCGGATCCCAGATGAGTCCCTGAACTGGTCAGTAGGGCGTTGAAAAGGTTGCAGGGGCCCCTAGACGATCTGAAGGGACCCTGGGCCTTCCAACAGTAAGAATGCAGTTGTCCAGAGAATAAAACTAAAAAATTTCGCACCGCTCCGCGGCGCAATGTTACTACAAATTAAGTTATATGCGGGTTACAAAAAAAAATCGGCCCGTTTATCGGCGCATTTATGTTTGATGTTGCTACTTTCCTATATAATTGGCCAAAATAGTTCATTTAAGCACTTTTTTACCGCACTTTTAAACGCACAATATAATTTTTTTAGAGGTCTGCACCATACGCAATGCGACGCATTGATGAGAAAGCATATCCAGGGCATAAGACTGAAAATTTTCGCGCCGCTCCGCGGCGCAATTTGTTTAAGAGTTCCAGGTCTTGAGCTTAAAAAATATTCCAAGTTGGTATAGCTGATTCCAAATTCGTGTCGTTGGTTCCAAAGTTGATATGGCAGCTTGCTAACTCCAGCTCCTAAACGTTGGTATGGCCCATCCCATTCTGTCATACTGGATTGCCATCCTTGTAACGCGCCTTTTCATCCGTTTTGTTTGGCCTTTTCAACGCTTGGGAAGGGGGCCCTTTCAATGTTTGGTGAGGGGCCCTTTCGAGGCGCCGCCCCTCCCCTCCCGGACGAAATCCTGGCTACGTGCCTGCTCTTAAGTAAATTGCGAACATTTTGAGTCTTATGCCCTCGATATGCATTCTCATCAATGCGTCGCATTGCGTATGGTGTGGACCTCTAAAAATGTTATTGTGCGTTTAAAAGTGCGGCAAAGAAGTGCTAAAGCGAACTATTTTGCCCAATCATATAGGAAAGTAGCAACATAACACATACATGCGCCGAGAAACGGCACGATTTTTTATAAACCGCATACAATTGAATTTGTAGTGAAATTGCGCCGCGGAGTGGCGCGAAAATTTTGAGTTGTATTCCCTGGACTACTGCATTCTTACTGTTGAAAGGCACTGGGTCCCTTTAGATCGTCTAGGGGTCCCTTCGACCTTTTCAACGCTCTTCCGACCTGTTCAGGGACTCATCTGGTATCCACGAAAAGACATGATGTGGAGTAGGTGATATAGATTAAATACGAAGAGGACTTACTCCACAATAAACAGATTAAAATCGGAGATTTCGGTTATATTGTAACACCCTTTGTTAGCGATTAAGAGGCATTCGGTAACAGGTCATTGCTCGTCTTCAAGACGAGCAATGACAGCTGTTACCGAATGGCTCTTAATTGCTGACGAAAGGTGTTACAATATACCCGAAAGCTCCGATTTTAATATTTTTCTTGTGGAGTAAGTCCTCTTTGTATTTAATCTTTATCTGGGATCTCTACGTGCTTCGGGACCTTCCGGTCTGACCAGGGACTCCTCTGACCTTTCTAGAAGCCCCTCTTGAGTGTCAAGGGGGACTCCTCTCAACAGAGGTCCTTCGGCCTGTTCAGAGGTCCTTCCGACCTGGTCAGGGACTGCACTGGCTGCTTTGTCGCCCTGCCGACATGCTCAGGGGCCCCTCCGACCTGCCCAGGGGCCCCTCCGGTCTGGCTAGGAACTCATCAAGCATGTTCAAGGGCCCTTCCAACCGGTCCAGAGACCCTTTTGGTCTAGCCAGGGACCCCTCTGACTTGCCCAGGAGCCCATCCGATCTGCCCTGCGACTCTTCTGGTCGGACTGCGCTGGCTGCTTTGTCGCCCTGCCGACATGCTCAAGGGGCCCTCCGACCTGCCCTGGGGCCCCTCCATGCTGACTAGGGGCCAATTCGGCATGTTCAGGGGCCCTTCTTACCCGCCCAGGGGCCCTTTCGGTCTGGCCAGGGGCCCCTCCGATCTGCACAGGGGCCCTTTGAACTTCCCAGGGTCCCTCTGGTCTGTCCAGGGGCCCTCCAGCCTGCTCAGGGGTCCTTACGACCTGTAAAGGGTCGTAAGGGACCCTGAGCAGGTCGACGCTGGATGCTTTGTCGGCCTGCCGACCTGTCCAGGAGCCCCTCTGTGCTGGTTAGGGTCCCATTCGACGTGTGCAAGGGCCCTCTGACCCGCTCAGGGGCCCTTTTGGTGTGGCCAGGGGCCCCTCTGACATACACAGGGTCTTTTGAACATCCAAGGGGCCCTCTGATCTTTCAGATGGCCCTAAAAGACCTCTGAAGTGCTCTAAACTCTTTAAAGACGACGTTCCGCGTGGTAAAGAGCCCATGATACCGCGCTTCGCGCGGTCTCGTCGTTTTTTTTGGCGCGCTCAGCGCGCCAAAAAGAGGCCCCTAGCCTCCAGGGGGGAGGGGGGAGGGGGGTCCGCCCTTCCCCTTGGCTACGTGCCTGTGACTGTAATGCTTAGCACAGTACGCGCTAGGTTAGCCGTATTATAAGTTTGACTGAACAAATTTGCGTATTATGCTGTTGTTTCAGATAAGTCGTACTTACCGATGCGAACATTTGACTTATTGACTTCTTTCAAGCAAGTTTCGATTTTTTATTCAAAATACGAATTTAGATATCTAACCTTTCCATGCCAAATCCAGTACATCCTGAGTGAGGAAAGAGACAAAGCGAACTTACGGGAACCCTACAGAAAGTATCGGCATTACCTTCTTTGTTAAAGCATCTGGGTTGTTTCTGGTTAATTTGAATGTGTCCATAAGATTGAGAGCGCGTGGAAAGCTGGAACGATAGGATTTCGAGCAGTGCTAACCCCTCGAAAATAGTTGGGCCAATCGAAATTGCAGGCCAGTTACGTGATTCTTGCCTTCATTCGTATTCGTAAGATGACAGTTTAAATGATTTAAGGGACGAGGGATATGTTTTCAATCGAAAGTATTTAGTGGTAATGTTAAGCTTTTTTAAAGAATATAGCGGGGTTAATAGAATAAATAAAATCCCTGCGCCAATTCAGTTCTTCAACATGATTTCAGGGAAGTGAGCTACTGTGCTCTGCAGCTCTATCTGGCGATTGACACTGCACCATACCGCAGCATGACACCGGAGAATGACTGTATGAAGCTGGTTGTTTCTTTACATCATTCCCGGTCTGCTCCTTCTCTCTGCGAGTAATCAGCTCCGACAAACAGTCCAGCTGACCACTAACCTTTCTGTCTGGCCCCAGCAGGGAGCCCAGCTCCACATGGGCTCCCCAGCCCCGACAAACAGTCCAGCTGACCACTAACCTTTCCGTCTGGCCCCAGCAGGGAGCCCAGCTCCACATGGGCTCTCGTCTCGTCATCATCGGCCTCTGAAAGTGCAGACCGGCACATGTTCACGATGGTCTACGGTAACAGGTCTCCGGGGCCTCGTGCCAAGGTGAAATTACGCGATTACAAAAACAAAACAAAATTCCTGTAACAATATCCAGCAAAAGGACACTGATCAATCGAGGGTAAGCCCAATCAGCCATATGTCTCAAGTTTGAATTAATTGGAAACGTCATATTCAGTAAATGTGTTTAAAGACATAAAAGACATAAAGACATACAATAAAAGTGCAACAAAGAGCCTCTTGGGCCCATCCGAGGTTGCACCCCCCCCCCCCCCCCTCCACCAGTCTCGCCCCTTCAAATCACCTTAATCTACCTGCATAAAAGAAGGCTAATCCCACGAGTATTTATGAACTAATCCCTTCTCTGTAAAGTATTTATCTAATCTAATTTTGAAGGAAGCAAGTGTCACTGCATCAGCGACATCCCCTGGTAGCATATTCCAATGTCCTACAACCCTTCTACTGAAAAATGACTGTCGTAGCCTAGTCCTACTTTGTTTCATAATGAGTTTATGCTGATGACCTCTACCTCGATTTTCCCTATTGAACTCAAACATTCCCTTTAAATATCCAGAATGCTGACCATTTACAAATTTGAAGACTTCAATTAGATCTCCTCTTAGCCTTCTATATCTAAGTGAAAACATACCCAATTTCTTTAATCTATCTTCATAAGGTAAACTACCAAGACAATTAACCATTTTTGTTGCCCTTTTTTGAACTCTTTCTAACAACCAGCAATCTTTCTCATATGTTGGAGACCAGGCTTGTACACAATACTCCAAATGTGGTCTAACGTATGCACAATACAGTTTTGTTATTACCTTTTCACTCTTGTAGGAAACATTTCCGTTAATGGCCCCTAGCATTCTAAGTGCCTTTTTCCTAGCTTCTACAACCTGGTCTGACGCTGATAGTCTATTGTTTACCACGACACCTAAATCTCTTTCCTTTTCAATCTGCTCCATTGTCTGCCCACCCATTTCATACCTATGTTTACTGCTAACCCGTCCAGCGTGCATAATCTTACATTTACTCAAATTGAATTTCATCTGCCATGCTTCAGACCACTCAACTGGCTTGTCCAGATCTGATTGAAAAACATACTGATCATATTTTCCTCTAATAATCCTGACAACTAAACTCACTCCCAAAAATAAACACGCACACAAGCGAAACACCATCGATTTAATAACTTTTGCAAAGTCTTGGAAGTAAACCACACTCAAATAAAGTTTGGTAGTTCTGAATCTGCCATTGCATGCGCAAAGTACACAGTTGTCGAAATATTCTGGAACACCACAGCTCATGGAGCTCTCAATAACTGAATGTCATTTGTGTGTTGTTATTAGTAGCATGTGGTCAAATCTTTCATAATCGTTGAGCGTCCATTACATTTTTGCTCCAGCATGGCCTCGCAGTCTGTTCCCTATTAACCGGATACGCAACTGCCACGGCTCTGCCGACTGGCGGATGTTGGATGTTTTTATGAGGCGTGTGTGGCGGTATACAGCGACTAGCAGTATATCAAGGGATGCCCATATATCTCTGGCGATATACAGCGACTAGCCGTATCAAGGGATGCTCATTGCTCATATATCTCTGACAATGGGTCAACAGGGTGATATATCTCTGACGATGGGTCAACAGGGTGTTCAAAATATCTCTGACGATGGGTCAACAGGGTGATACTACACTACGCTCACAACAAACAGCTGTATGATGAAGGCTCTATGTATTCCGCTTTGGTGTTGAACATTTCTGTATATTACCAACGGCAGACAATTGCATCAGAATTTGACCAGACTGAGAGCAAAACAGAGAGAATATATACAAATGGTGCACCATTTCAAAAATGGAACAAGTGACCAGAGAGAACATGTTTCTGAGCATGTAAGTATGGGATTGGGCAATACACAATCATCTTCAACGGATAT
>JAXIVJ010009928.1:47500-49172 GCA_036785665.1 Chirona hameri
ATAACTTAATTTTGCCGTTATAGTTCGTTACGGGTATGATGCTCCATCAAATGTCGCAGCTTTCTCGCTTTTTTCCTGGAGCGGCCTAAAACCATGTTCCGGAGGGGGGGGGGGGAATTACTTCTGGAAATTTGCCAGGCAAATAGTTACGTTAGCCGGTTTACGTGAGCCCGGAGCAAGCAAGGGAATAGGGTATATATTTTACGTTAAGTGAATTGTTCAAAGTAAATCTAATGTCTATCTTACGTTAAGTATTTCGTTCAAAGTCAAAATTAGGTAAAACACGATACACACATACATACATATTTTATTCCATACACACACATAGACACACATACACTTGGACATACACTTGTGAAAAGGTGTTGACGGAGCCGGGGCGCCATCATTGCAGCAACGGGAGACTATTACCAGTCTCCATGGCTCCGGGACCCCGGCGAGACCTTGTTGTGGGATGTATTTAGCTGGGAGAAAAGTCCTAAATAATACACAAAAAAAGAGCGCCTAACTCAAAGGGCAAAAACCTGCGCGGAGAGCCAAAATTGCGTTAGGCAAAAAAAAACTGTTATATTTGATTAACTAATCGTGTTTGGTAAAGGAAATCAAAGAGGAGGCTAATTAGTTCCGGATCGTCATCACCTAACAACGTTTGAATATTTAATGTGATTCCATTGTGTCGCGTGTAATTAATGATTTGCTGGCGTTTGACATTATGAACCGGGCAGTTAATAAGACAATGTTTAATTGTATATCGCGGATAACCTGGGCAGTGTTCACATGCGGAACTTTATATACTTTTGGGGTTGTAGCTACAACTGCATCCTCAAAAACTACAACCCCAATCATGAATATTACCACCCCAACATTGCCGATAAAAATCAGATGGAAAAAGTAGCCTTTGCTCATGTTATTGTAATTAAAAAGATGATGAATTAGTTAACCTATATTACGCCTTGCGGCTTCTTCAGGGCTAAAACAGATCAGAACTTGGATCAGAACAAGCAAACAACAGTATTTTCAAATTTAACCCGCGCACTGCAGGGGCTTTGCGCCGAACACGAACTGCAGGGGGGTTGATTTCCGCCCCCCCCCCCCCCTGAGATCTCGAAAACTACGCAATGTAGCGAGAAGCGGAAAAAGGCATGTGATAGCTTCATACATGTTCTATCAAAAGTAGTTCAGTGTTTTTTTAGTCAGGTCAAAATTGAGGTCACCACCAGAGGTCATCAAAGGTCAAATTTTCCAGTTTTTCCTGTTTTAGGACATCGCTCCAGAAATTCCCATATATCTCAGAAACGATGATAGTTACAAACAAACGGAATAAAGAAAACGCCAGCCAGTGAAATTTTTAATCGCTAAGGTGTCCTCAGATTTGATCTCAGGTCAATATTTGAGGCTCCAGAGGTCAAAAAGAAAAGAAAAATGCAGTTTTTTTGCTAAATCGTATTTTGCTATTTTGCTATTTTTGCTATAACTTCTTACTTAATAAAGCTAACGGAACACTGTTTACGCCATTGTGTTTATCTTGTCAAGGCGCTTTGAATTATATATATGGTGACCTTGTTAAGTCTTTACAATTTGACAATTTGACCTAAGGTCAAGGTCAAGTGGTGACCCAAGTAGGGCATGTTGCATATGGGAAGACGTGTCTCGACGAGAAAAACACATTGAT
>JAXIVJ010009929.1:0-49171 GCA_036785665.1 Chirona hameri
CCAGGGTCAGCCTCTCCTGGGATCCGAGCAGGTACGTCGCGTGGTTTCCTGCCGAGACAAACGCGGACAGAGGTCGGACATGAATGGAAATATCCGGCCCGTGTGCAGTGCAGAGTTCGGACACCAATGGAGACATTTGTCCAGCAGTACACGGACGGCAACATGTGATATATATGACATTATATAATGTAACGCAAACAGAATTGACTTGAGGCGTAATGCAGAAGTCGCACGATTGCTAGTTTATTCCGAAATGGCTACCACAATTCATAAAGTCGATAACAAATTATACAACGAGTATTCCTTCAATCATAAATGCACATGATTATGCAAACTGTATGCCATGGAAGATACAGGGGATCGAAACAAATTCAAGTCATCGCTTCCAGTTTCAACCTCACCTGGGGTCTGAGATCTCCCGACCACATTGAGTTACCTTGCTAGTCATGTAACAAGTACAAAGAGGAGACGTGGAAACACCATTTAGCTCTCCGAAACCACCGCATACCTACATAATGTTCTAGCGTATAACTGTATAGCTTCAGTGTATAGTTGTTTTACTTTTACATACCTCAATTATCACACGTCAATAAATTACATCAAAAGACACAAACGTTTTTGGCCCTCAAACAAACAATTACCGTTCTGACGCCGTCAGTGTTCGAAGCAGTGTCCAATGTGAAGGAGTCGATAACATGTTGTTTGTTTTTATTTATGGCGTAAATTTTGAGATTCCAAAACTCATGCAAGCTTCCCCATCGTCCTTGTCTAAGAGGTTCACCCCGAACTCACGGTCTGGCAGTGATTTGCAGGTCCGGCACGCACACCCCGTCCTTGCCGCAGTTCTTCTGAATGGAGAGCGTGTCGCTGGCCAAGGGTGGTGTATCGAGGTTCAGCACGGGCCACAGGACGCCCGCTGCTGACCCGGCTTTCTCGTCACCAGACTGTAGTGCACCTCGGTAACCAGCGGGGTCAGCTTGTCGCGAACCGAGCCCTGAGGAGGCAAGAAGAGGGCTTGGTCAGAGCCTGCCCTCGCTACACGGTTCTTCAGAGGGATCGTTGCACGCCACACTACAGCGTAAGTATCGGCGGAGATTATCCGTCCGGACCGTTCATTTGAATCCTGAGCAGGGCAGCATGTTAAAAAAACACCAGCTCCCTGACAAGTGTTCGTCAAACGGTTCGGCTGAAAACTAGCCTCATCGGTTCTTCCCGAGCCGTGTGAATAAATCATCACCTCACCTCTACGAAGACGACAGTCTCATGCCACCAGCGTTCCGCCCTGTTGGCTCGGGCCGTCACACGCTTTAAACCATCACCTCACCTCTACGAAGACGACAGTCTCATGACACCAGCGTTCGCCCTGTTGGCTCGGGCCGTCACATTCATCCGTGACTGATTGCACACGATCACGGAAGAACATCCGTGGCGACTTGGTCCGCCGCGCGTCCAGCCGAAACTGGACCTCGAACTCTGCGGAGCGGCGGCCGGGGCGGGTCAGTGACGGCCGCATAATGGATGGCGTGATTTGTCCTTCGGCAAGTGTCGCGTCACACAAAACGGCAGTCACAGCGGTCGATTGGGCGGGCTGCTGTTATTGTTATCACGGTGATCGTGTTTGTCATCTACGAGACATCCATCACAGTCCTCTAACCTCTTTTAGTTTCTCTTCCTCTACCTATTTGTCGCGCTTTTTTTATTTTGTCTCCTCTTCCTCCCCTCCCCTCTCTGCTCTCTCCTCCCCTCCCCCACTCTCTCTTTCTCCTCTGACCTGCCCGTTTGTCGGCGCCCACCCCCGTCGTAGCTGAGACAGAATCTGAGCGGCACACAGGAGACCTGCCGGTCGTCTCCAGAGGACAGTTCAGGCTCTCGTCGCTGAGGTCCAGCAGTTTGGTGGCTCCCGACAGGTACTCCACGTCGACTCCACGTGCACGACCGGCCGCGATCTGCGAGGGAAAGGGGTAGGCGTCACCAGCAGTTTGGTGGCTCCTGACAGGTACTCCACGGTCGTCTCCACGTGCACGACCGGCCCGCGATCTGCGAGGGAAAGGGGTAGGCGTCACAGCAGTTGGTGGCTCCTGACAGGTACTCCACAGTCGACTCCACGTGCACGACCGGCCGCGATCTGCGAGGGAAAGGGGTAGGCGTCACTTGCATGCTCGCCTTGAGGATATTGTGAACAATACTGATCGCAACTAGTGTCTCACGGTGCTGAGAGAAAAGAACAACTCGCGAAATGTGGTTACTCGTTCGTTACTATATTCGATTTGTTATGAGCCAGTCGTCCTAAAATTATGAGCCAGTCGTCCTAAAATTATGAGCCAGTCGTCCTCAAATTATTATGAGCCAGTCAGCCAGTCATTCACCTATACACCAGTCATATATCTGTACAATTAATCGCTTCGTCCAACATATGAGCAATATAATCGGTTAAATGTTGAAAATGTACCCATTTGCATCCCTGTATTGTGAGTCACTAACCTGAGGTACACCGCGGCGCTCCCTGTATTGTGAGTCACTGACCTGAGGTACACCGCGGCACTCGAGTCGTGCGCGCCTATCACCATGTCCGGGTACTGGTTTCCGTCCATGTCAAGCCCTCCGTGGATTGAGAAGCCGAATGATCGCAGGTTCGGCTCCACTTCAGAGGCACGTATCACCTGTCGCCGAACACAGAGGTAATTATTCGATGAAAGCCACGACAGGTAGTTGGAGTGGTTAACGATACCAGAGGCTCGTAATCGCAACGGTTATTAGGTGTCATTACGGGTAGGTATACCATTAAACGAAAATGATGCCTCTCTGATGGATGGAACAAACTCATTTCATATTACGCTGTTAATATCGCCGACGTTATTTCAAAACAAAGATATGATCCAGCATGGTTTACAAGCTAGGTTAGTCCTGTGTATTCAATGTTCATTATTCGACAACGAAATTAACTTGCAGAGTTAAATCACGAATCGTTCCATCCGTTTCCGAGGTTGGGCCATTACAGGTCCCTATGTCGCCCTCTTGTCTCACCTGGGTCGGTTTCTTGTTGATGCCGTTCTTGGTGCCGTGGAAGATATAGACGGCTCCCTCGTCACTCATTCCGTCGTGCGGGGCTCCGACGGCGATGTCTGCCGACACACGGACACACGTCGGACACGTCGGACACGTCGGACACGTCGGACACGTCGGACACACGTCGGGCACGTCGGACACGTCGGACACGTCGGACACGTCGGACACGTCGGACACGTCGGGCACGTCAGACACGTCGGACACACGGACACACGTCGGATACACGTCGGACACACGTCGGACACGTCGGACACGTCGGACACGTCGGACACACGTCGGACACACGTCGGACACGTCGGACACACGTCGGACACGTCGGACACGTCGGACACACGTCGGACACGTCGGACACGTCGGACACGTCGGACACGTCGGACACACGTCGGACACACGTCGGACACGTCGGACACACGTCGGACACACGTCGGACACACGTCGGACACACGGACACGTCGGACACACGTCGGACACGTCGGACACGTCGGACACGTCGGACACACGGACACACGTCGGACACGTCGGACACGTCGGACACACGTCGGACACGTCGGACACGTCGGACACGTCGGACACACGGACACACGTCGGACACGTCGGACACGTCGGACACACGTCAGACACACGTCGGACACGTCGGACACGTCGGACACACGGACACACGTCGGACACGTCGGACACGTCGGACACGTCGGACACGTCGGACACACGGACACGTCGGACACGTCGGACACGCGTCGGACACGTCGGACACGTCGGACACGTCGGACACACGGACACGTCGGACACGTCGGACATGTCGGACACACGGACACACGTCGGACACGTCGGACACACGTCGGACACGTCGGACACACGTCGGACACACGTCGGACACGTCGGACACACGTCGGACACGTCGGGCACACGTCGGACACGTCGGGCACACGTCGGACACGTCGGACACGTCGGACACGTCGGACACGTCGGACACGTCGGACACGTCGGACACGTCGGACACACGGACACACGTCGGACACGTCGGACACGTCGGACACACGTCGGACACGTCTGACACACGTCGGACACGTCGGACACACGTCGGACACGTCGGACAAGTCTGACACGTCTGACACACGGACACACGTCGGACACGTCGGACACGTCGGACACGTCGGACACGTCGGACACATCGGACACGTCGGACACGTCGGACACACGGACACACGTCGGACACACGGACACACGGACACACGGCGGACACGTCGGACACGTCGGACACGTCGGACACACGGACGCGTCGGACACGTCGGACACGTCGGACACATCGGACACGTCGGACACACGGACACACGTCGGACACACGGACACACGGACACACGTCGGACACGTCGGACACGTCGGACACGTCGGACACACGGACACGTCGGACACGTCGGACACACGGACACGTCGGACACGTCGGACACGTCGGACACGTAGGACACACGGACACGTCGGACAAGTCTGACACGTCGGACACACGGACACACGGACACACGTCGGACACGTCGGATACGTCGGACACGTCGGACACACGGACACGTCGGACAAGTCTGACACGTCTGACACACGGACACACGGACGCACGGACGCACGGGCCGTGCGCGTACCGTGAGGGATGTGCACTGTGCAGTGTGCGCACGGTGTCCGGCTGACAGGGGGCCTCCAAATCTCCAGCGCACGGTGTCCTGCTGACAGGGGGGCCTCCAAATCTCCAGCGCACGGTGTCCTGCTGACAGGGGGCCTCCAAATCTCCAGCGCACGGTGTCCTGCTGACAGGGGGGCCTCCAAATCTCCAGCGCACGGTGTCCGGCTGACAGGGGGGCCTCCAAATCTCCATACGCCTGGGACTCGGGAGCCGAATTGGGTGACGCTAGAGCGTATCGACAGGTAGCAAATATGTCGGCATCGGTTTGCTAGCTTGCTTTAAGATTGGGTCGTCACAGATTACCATCCGTCGCCAGAAGGAAATGTCAAGAATGTAAATTTGACAGCATCTGTCTCAACAATTCACTGGCGACATTCATGTTTCATGTTTGCATGTTTAGATCCAATCACTGCAACACGTTTGTTGCATTGCATATATATTTCCATCGTGGAAGCAATATCGCCATACCAATACCGTTAAGATTCCAATCGATCCGGATATTGCTCATATTTGGGCCCAATCCAATCCGGAAGTAAAGTCGCCGTCGAGTGACGAAAGCCGCCAGTGGAACGAGGAAGATAATAAGAAGCTGTCGTTGAGCCGTCGGATTCACGATG
The DNA here is from genome assembly GCA_036785665.1 of Chirona hameri. Classification (NCBI taxonomy): domain Eukaryota; kingdom Metazoa; phylum Arthropoda; class Thecostraca; order Balanomorpha; family Balanidae; genus Chirona; species Chirona hameri. Next base: position 5,350 of record JAXIVJ010009929.1, read on the forward strand.
ATTCCCTGCATCGCCCTGCGTCGCTGGACGGTCCCCGTCGCTGTGTTGACAACACACGAAGCCGCCCGTGTATTCCCTACATCGCCCTGCGTCGCTGGACGGTCCCCGTCGCTGTGTTGACTGCTGATCCGGCATAGTTCATTGAAATGCACTGGTCACGTCCACGGGCCCGCCTGCCGGCCGCTGTTTTTGCCACCGCCCGGGCGTATTTACGGCGCTTTAATGGCATGGCGTTGTGGCCATCGGAAGGAGGCAGGAGATCATAAACCCTTTATGATCGCGTCCAAATTTACTGCCGCTGTCGCGGAGAAGGGCCGGCCGGAATGCCGAGAGGCGAGTCATGGGACGGACGGAGACGGCGCACACAGCACCCCTGTCGTGCACGCAATCAACACAAACGGTGCAGAGTGCAGGGCGGGGAGCAGGGGAGGGGTTAGTTGTCAAAACAAGCCGTTTTAAAGCGGCGTGTGTTCAAAATTGACGGAGAACAACTACTAGTCGGATAAATTATACTACGGAAGCATGTTTATGATTTGGCTTGGCGAATATGAAATAGGATACCAGATTACACGTTGAGCTTCGAAGTATCTACAGATAGCGAAGTTATTGGCCTGATAACTATAAGTTCATTGCATTATACGAAACAATATCGATCATAGATTGTCGATTGTCTGCCCAGCATCATCCAATTAGTTCGTCCCAATCAGCCTACGAATACATTTTGTGGAGATGAAATGGATAACAAGTGACGTAGCATTTTACATTAAGGCACTCAACAGGTGATCTAACATGGCTACTTTAGGTGCTTCCTGGACGAGATATTTGGCCTTTAGGAGACACAAAAAGCCCATTGTTATCGACCCATATGGCGCCTGGAATACCAAACCTTATGACGCCCTAATGCCGCTTAGACGGGCCGATAAAGGAAATGGGCAAATAACGCCACCAGTATTCGATCTGAGATCGGTCCTCTAACCGCGCTCAAAATACCGTTATAACTCCGAACAAATGTATATAATTTGGATGAATTTCAGCTGTACATGGATTAGGAGAGACCAATGAATGCTGTTTCACACCTGATAAAACGTTACCCGTGTCATCGAATGATTTGTTGAGTTATTACACAATGTCAACAACAGGTCATGTAAATACATTACTCAGTGGTCGATGCAGATTGTCACGCAATCGGCAATACTACCGTAATGTGCCTATTGACTTTGTTATAATTTCGTAGACTTCGAATCAACACATTAAATACTTCGACGGAATTTTAGTTTTTGGTTCGTGGCCAGCCAATCTTACAAGATGCCCTTACAAGATGATGATTACAAGAAAACGTTACCATATATGCGTGAATCGACCAGTATATCAATCGGTGTGTTGCATCACTCACATACTATTTCTTCCTTATCTACACCAATCTTTATGGATCAGTTAACCTCTTCTGACCCCAAACGACTCGTTTGAATAATGTGGTGAGCATTCTCCTTCTGTCGGGTCAACACGCACAAACACTGCGCTACCCCCGGCAAACCACCATCGCACGACAACACCCCAGTGACCCCTATCCACCGCCATGTACTCCCAGGTCACCTGCCCTGCCCCGCCCCCTGGAAGGTCACGCGCCGGGGCGTGGGTCAGATTAGCCGCGGCGGGGTGTGGTGTCGCGTGTGTGCGCGATATTAGACGGGCCGGACACGCGGCCTGGCCACCAAACATTTGTTTATGCCGCGCCGCTGGCCGGAGGGACGGCTGCGCCAGGGCGGCACAAGGTCAGCGGCTGATGGATCCACCATTACGGCGCTACATTAGCAGCAAGATGATGCCGCTAATGCATCTGTAAGGGTCGCGTTCGGCCACGTTCACAGCATACATTGGAGCTGCGTTCGGCAGCACTCAGGGCAATATTGGGGATGTGTTCACCGGCACTCAGGTATATTTCCGAGCTGTGTTCGCCGGCTCTCAGAACACACATCCGAGCTGTGCTCCGTGATGTTCAAAATTGCCAGTCCTTGGACTCCGGCGTAGGGTCACGAGGTCTACAGTACGATCAGAAAACTGAGTGATTTTCGCTGTCCGGCTTATGGACGGGTGTCGTCACATGGGTTGGTGGTGCCGGAAACGCGGGGTCACGTGTCGATTCAAATCTGATTTACAGCTCATGCTTTCTCTCGGCGGGAGCGAGTAACCAATCATGGCCGGCAGTGTTGCCACTCAAGTGGCTAAGTGCCTACTCTCCAGCTCTTTTAAAACATGAGTTCGTACTCAGTGTTTTTCTAGTGAGAGTAAGATTTTCAATTTTCCTGTGAAAATGGGCACCGAAGTTGAATATTTTAACAGATATGTAGATTCATTTTCCGTGTTTTTTGGAACTAGGATACACTAATGGCGAGCACCTGATTCGCAATGGATAAAATGTCAAACGTGACTAAAATATATTGATTGGAGGAAACAGATCACTGCTGCCAAATAGCCGGCGCCGTTTCCGCAGCGGTCGCTCTATGCTCATCACCGATACCGTGAGCCAGGCCCTGATAGTGACGGCCTCTGCATGTTCGCTCTCGAATTTCGGCTGTCCCGGCATAGCACGTCACTTGTCACTGGTTGCAACGTCACTGGTTGCAACGTCACTGGTTGCAACGTCACTGGTTGCAACGTCACTGGTTGCACCGTCACTGGTTGCAACGTCACTGGTTACAACGTCACTGGTTGCAACGTGCGTCACTTGTCACTGGTTGCAACGTCACTGGTTGCAACGTCACTGGTTGCAACGTGCGTCACTTGCCACTGGTTGCAACGTCACTGGTTGCAACGTGCGTCACTTGTCACTGGTTGCAAATATGCATAATACACCCACGATCATCACTGTTTGTCAGCCGATTTCGGCCGCCTGCACGTAGTGACGCCAGTTAAGATCAGAGGAGATGTCAGTCACTTCTCTCTCACCTTGATATCCGTCCCAGTCAATATCTCCCAGTGACGTCAGAGCCAGGCCGAACCGAGACTTGGACTGCGTTCCATCCAGGAAGTCAAACCGCTTGAAGTTGTGCTGTGAACGAGAGTTCTTGTCATAGGCGTAGGAACGGGGGAGGGGGGGGCATACCCTCACTTTTCAGGCTGGGGGACCAGCAATGTTAACTGCCCCCCCCCACTTTTGAACGATTTCTCCTCTTCCGATCACTGATATTTGTTCGATATGAATGATTTAAATTTGCAAAAATAATTATGAATTTACAACCCCGCAATACCATAACCCACAAGTGTAAAAACCGGGGGGACCGGGGAGGCCAAGGCCCCACTTTTTAGGGTGGAGATCCAACAATATTAACTGCTGCCTACTTTGAGCGATTTCGAATTCTTCAATCACTGATATTGGTTCGATATGAATGCCTTTTAAGTTGGCAGAATTCACAACTTCACAATCATAGACGTAGGTTCACTTTTAGGCTGTGGGCCAAAAATGATAACTGGCCCCCTCACTTTTGAGCAATCTATCCCCCATCGATCAATGCTATTGGTTTGAGATGAATACGTTGAAGTTGGGAGCAGTGTTGGATTTTTCATTTCATGACCTGGTCCCGGAGAGTAAAAATCCATAGGTGGAGAGTTAAATTGTATTGCCAGGCAAGTTAAGATTTTAATTTTGGTTTTAATTATTTTATTTGGAAAGTAAAAACATCCTGATTTGTAAGAGATATTAAATCCTTCTGAGGAACATTTAATTATATTTTAACTACGATGTCAGTAAGATCAGGCGAAAAGAGAGCAAATTTCCTGAACAAATATGAAGAGAGCAAAATTATTTGGACTCGAAAAGTCCAGAAAATGGCCCAAATTCCAAGGCTGGTTGGGAGAATACCTATTAATTCACGACCTCGCATAGGGAAGGTGGCAGTGCCATATGCCTCTTTTTTAGCCTGGGGGCCCAAAATAATGATAACTGGCCCCTCACTTTTGAGCGATTTCACACTCTTCGATCACTGATATTGGTTCGAGATGAATGCCTTAAAGCTGGGAGAATAATTATTGATTCACAGCCTCACAATCATAGGCGTAGGGCAGGGGGCCGTGGACATATGCCCCACTTTTTAGCCTGGGGTCCAACAATGATAACTGGCCCCCTCACTTTTGAGCGATTTCACCCTCTTCGATCACTGATATTTGTTCGAGATAAATGCTTTAAAGTTGGGAGAATAACGATGAATTTATAACCCCGCAATGCCATCAGCATTATTTTGTATTAAACATTATATTATAAGCATTATATTTGTATCCAGGTCTTCTAAGAACCGGGGGCCCGTGGAGGCCAGGGCCTAACGTTTTAGGTCGAGGGAGCCAACAATGTTAAATGCATCTCCCACTGTTGAGCGATTGCTCCCTCTTACATCGCTGATGTTGATTCGGTATTAAATGTTATTTTTCAAACTTTAAAGCTCGAACCTGTCGAACTGATACCAGTGATTGAAGAGCGAGAAATAGCTCAAATGGGAGGTGGGCAGATGGCAATACTTCCCCAAGCTGAAAAAAATGGGACGTAGCCATCTGCCATCCGGCCCCCACCGCCTACGCCTATTGATTGTTATTGTGGGTTTGTGAAATCAAAGTTTTCTCTTCCAAGCCTTAAAGTTTGTATGATTACACCTAATTTTTAACCCTCAATATTAAAGCTTATAGACGTAGAAACTGGGACCAGGAGACCAAGACCAAGGGGCCAGGACTTTTTAGACTGGGGCCAACGATATTAACTGCTCTCTCTACCTTTGAGCGATTTTCCTTCTTCTGAATCACTCGCATTGGTTCGGGCTTTAAAGTTCGGAGAAAACTTTGATTTCACAAACCCACAATAACAATCAATAGGCGTAGGCGGTGGGGGCCGGATGGCAGATGGCTACGTCCCATTTTTTTCACCTGGGGAAGTATTGCCATCTGCCCCCCCCCCCTCTCCCATTTGAGCTATTTCTCGCTCTTCAATCACTGGTATCCGTTCAACAGGTTCGAGCTTTAAAGTTTGAAAAATAACATTTAATTCACAACCCCACACATAAGCGTAGGAACATGTGGACCGGGGCGAAATGGCCCAACTTCTAGGCTTGGTGATCCCTTTAAGCCGTTTCTCCCTCTTCAATCGCTGGTATTGGTTCAATATCCGTCCGCTCGAGTGAAGTCCGCCCCGTAGCTCAGTCGGGAGAGCGCTAGACTATAGAATGATCTCCCCCCCTCCGGCAACGTGTGTTCGAGTCGCTTCGGCGCTCGATGCTTTGGTTCTGGTGGGGATGACCTGTGGCAGGTGGCAGCGGCCGCATTCAAGGTCAGAAGAAGTCAGTGTGCCGGGCGGCATATTTGGAAATGTCGAATACAAAATCCGGACCTCATACTTGGGGAGCCATAAGTCAGTCCAAAATATAGATATTGCTTTGAAATTCGGTTTGGGCATCGTCCATACATCGCTCTATAATATATACTACACTTGTCTAATGTTTGCAAATTTTGATTTTGTGATTTTTTCTCTCCACAAAATAAAAATTTGCAAACATATTAAAAACCGGAATATATATTGGGGAACCAAGTATGGATGATGCCCAAACCGAATTACAAAGCAATATGTATATTTTTCACTTACGTATAGCTCCCTAAGTATGATAGGTCTGGATTTTGCATTCGACATTTCCAAATATGCGGCCGGGCGAACCTTTGCCTTTGCGAACCCTTAAGATCCATCCAATTTTGGATGATTAATCCCTCTACGATCGCTCGTATTGATTTAAATATAATTACTTAACTCGCGCCCCGCTGAGGGAGGTAGACTCTGTCCCCTTCCCGAATGTTATCAATAACTTAGCAACTGTTTCAGATATCAACGCCAAACTTTGTGCTATTTATGCTAGATAAATTTTACATATTTCTTCAAAAGTTCCATGAAGTCGTTCACGTACTTTGGGAGATAATGACATTTTAGTGATGTTATGTCACGCCGTTTTTGGTGAAATAACGATAAATGTTTGCAAATTAGTATAAATCGAGTTTGGAAGCAAATTGCAAGTAAAAGGCGCCAAATGAAATGACATTCTCTTGAAAATGTGTATCAGATTTGTGAAATCTAGTTTTTGCCCCCCAACCCCAACCCCAAACCCCCAAAATATATTTTAAAAAAAATAATTTGGGGAAGTTCCACAAAATCATTTTTTTTCAAAAGTATTCAAATAACGGAATACATATTCGAGCAGCAAGCGTAGACAACACCCAAACCTAATTTCAAACAAATTGGTCATGTTTAATTCACTTATGACTGCCCGCGTATGATTAATTTGAAAATCTCGCATATGTTTTAGATGCGTCTTATTGCGAACTTTCAATTGCCGCCTTGCGCTTCTCGCTGCGATTTATATTAGTTCGAAAGGTAACGAGGGGCAGAATCTGCCCCCCCCCGCACATGTGTTCGGCTGAAGACCCCAACGGAGCGCGGGTTAACAGTTGTCAGAAACACTGAATTCACAACCCTAAATTGCCATGACCTAATTTGGATACTCGTCAACCACTTAGCCGGGTATACAAAAATAGTCCGAATATTTGAATGGATGGATTTCTGGGATCACAACCGGGACAACCCTATGATAAGCAGAGCTTGTTGCGTGGGCCCTGACCCCTACCCCCCGATGACGCACTTACATTTTTCAACGGCAGAATTTAGTGGCGAATGTTTAGCGTGCTTGAAGTTGGAACACGACCCGCCCAGCTCCTGATTTCATCTGACCTGTTTGCGGCCGCTGCCACCGACCGCAGGTCATCGCGGTCAGGAACGAATATCGAGCGCAGAAGCGACTCGAACCCACCTTGCCAAGGTGGGTGAATTTCCAGCCCGACGCTCTACCAACTGAGCTACGTGGGCGGAGATGAAGTGTGAGGTCACCAAAAATAATTTCTCACCATTTATAAAGTGGAAATAATTTTACGGCTGACCAGTGGCGTATCTACGTTAGGGAAAATGAGGCAATCGCCCTCCCCCCCCCCCCCCAAAAAAATAATAATAATAATCGGTAGGCAAACGTATGTTTTTGCCCCCCCCCCCCCGTTCTGGGAGGTTGTGATTTTTGTTCCGGAAAGTCATATACCCCCCCCGGTCAACGACTCTTTCGTGCTAACAACCCGACGCCATCCCCCCGCCCCCCCCCCCCCCCCGGTCAACAACTTTTCGCTGACGAAACGGAGCAAAATTTCCCCTCCCCAAAAAACTCGAAACATAGATCCGCCACTGAGGCTGGCCCCCCCCCACTTTTCAAAACGTTCCTACGCCCATGGTTCTTGTTGTCAACATCGGTCAGGCTGGCTGGACAACAAACACAGGGTGAGTACAACAAAGGAAACCGCTGCACGTGTGCCATGCACCGGGTGATGGATGCTGAAATCCATCTGGGTTACTCCATGGCCTGAATGGCGTCCGCCGCCCGCTGACCAGCAAATGGCGTGGCTCGGTGGCAGCCAGTGCTGCCATATCTCAGACAGATTACTTTATTTGGCCGTCATCATGGCCCCTTAGGTGGCAGCCAGTGCTGCCATGTCTCAGGCTGATTACTTTATTTGGCCGTCATCATGGCCCCTTAGGTGGCAGCCAGTGCTGCCATATCTCAGGCTGATGACTTTATTTGGCCGTCATCATGGCCCCTTAGCCACTGTCCGGCCGGGGGGCGGCTTTCAACGCTGCCCGCTGCTGCACGTATCAATTTGGAGAGTTATAAAGCGAACGGAGCTCGGCGCAAGATCAAAACATGGCTAAAAAAGAGACCATTCAGATGGTGTGCATCAAGTAACTTGACATGTTTATAACATCAATGGGCCCTGCAAGAGTTACACGAGACATGAGATCGGAACAGTGCCGGATGGTGGAGCGAGAGCAAGAGAACAGTTAGATGAGGCACAGAAGAGAGGAGATAAAAGAGGAAACTGTTGCGAAAATGAGAGGGAAGAAAAAGGCGGGGAGGCCGAGTAAGATATAAATTATACTTCATTTATCTGACCGACGTATATGGCATAGCTGTCTCTCAATCATCAGGACAGTATGCCAATTTTGGCCACGAACCCCACTCTCTACATTCCTTTCGCACAATGAACACATCACACTGGACAGTTAACTGCGGGTAGGCGCGCCATTCGCATCTGTTTATGTCCGTTTTGACTAACAATTGACTGGTGGGCAGTGCAAATCACGGCGAGCGGGACAATAATGATAACATTTCATTCCCAGGTGTCTGCAAACTATGCCGCCATTATCTCTGCACGCATGCCGTAAGTCTTCTGCGTCGTGTTCAGCGATGACGGTGTGGAATGGGCAACAAAGCTTTGGGTACGCGCCTGCTGTAATGCATGCTTTGCACAGCTGATTAATGGTTTTCCGTCGGAGTGACAATCAAAACTTCAAATCAACGCCCAATACAAACATAGCTGAGAGAAAAGTATCGGCTCGGTTTCCTTCGTCACCCAGCACAGTGCCTGTATTTAATGACGACAAATTGACGGCGCTGTGACGGAGATGTGGCAACAATTGCTGTCCATCTCACAACGATTGCGTACCACCCCCTGAAGTGGGTCATCCCGGCGTGGACAGGAGTCTCAGCGAGGACCAGTTACTGCCTCACGCAGTGACACCGGCGACCTGGCGCCGGAGCCCCCTAATTACATCTCGCGTTGAGAGGTGGGCCGGTCCTGGCCCAGCCCTCCTTATTCGCTCCCCTCTCCACTCCTCCCCGACTCCTCCTCCTCCTCGCCACCGATACGGCACGGCACGGAACTGGCCAGATTCGATCCTGATACGGCTCCGTTCGGCCCGATCTCGCACACGGCTGCCGGCCTGCGCGCCGTTAACGTCACACTCACTAATGAGGTGGCGGCCGGGTGTGATGCACGAGCCGGCAGGCGCGGCGGCGGGTCACCGTGTTATCAGCCAGCGGGCCGCCTCACCGCGCCGCCCGCCGAGGGCTGAGAAGCCGCCGCCGCCGCTGCCGCCGCTGCAGGCCCGCTCTGCAGCCGTGCCGCTGCAGCGGCGTGCAGTGGACGTGCACGCACTGCCAACTGGCACGTTATCACCCCCACCGTCACACAAGACGCCAGCGGCTGACGCCGGCGCGAAATGTGGCCAATGTGTCATTTCGCGGCGCGCTTCCGGGAAAGATGATTAAGCAAGGTGTCCCACCGCACTCCGCAGATGCGCGCGACATGGTGATGGGTCCTGCACAATGTGCGTACTCGCGACTAAGCCATGTCGCCATATATTTCCTCCAGCTGCCTGCAAAGCTCGCCCTTTGCACAAAGAACATACAAAAGAGATGACAATGATCGACGATTTTTTTATCAACACACTCGTGCCAGACAGACGGAGACGGAGACAGACGGAGACAGACGGAGACGGAGACGGAGACGGAGACGGAGACAGACGGAGACGGAGACGGGGACGGGGACAGGGACAGGGACAGGGACAGGGACAGGGACAGGGACAGGGACAGGGACAGGGACAGGGACGGGGACGGGGACGGGGACGGGGACGGGGACGGGGACGGGGACGGGGACGGGGACGGGGACGGGGACGGGGACGGGGGACGGAGACGGGGACGGGGACGGGGACAGGGACAGGGACAGGGACAGGGACGGGGACAGGGACAGGGACGGGGACGGGGACGGGGACGGGGACGGGGACGGGGACGGGGACGGGGACGGGGGGACGGGGGGACGGGGGGACGGGGGGACGGGGGGACGGGGACGGGGACGGGGACGGGGACGGGGACGGGGACGGGGACGGGGACGGGGACGGGGACGGGGACGGGGACGGGGACGGGGACGGGGACGGGGACGGGGACGGGGACGGGGACGGGGACGGGGACGGGGACGGGGACGGGGACGGGGACGGGGACGGGGACGGGGACGGGGACGGGGACGGGGACGGGGACGGGGACGGGGACGGGGACGGGGACGGGGACGGGGACGGGGACGGGGACGGGGACGGGGACGGGGACGGGGACGGGGACGGGGACGGGGACGGGGACGGGGACGGGGACGGGGACGGGGACGGGGACGGGGACGGGGACGGGGACGGGGACGGGGACGGGGACGGGGACGGGGACGGGGACGGGGACGGGGACGGGGACGGGGACGGGGACGGGGACGGGGACGGGGACGGGGACGGGGACGGGGACGGGGACGGGGACGGGGACGGGGACGGGGGGACGGGGACGGGGGGACGGGGGGACGGGGACGGGGACGGGGACGGGGGGACGGGGGGACGGGGGGACGGGGGGACGGGGGGACGGGGGGACGGGGGGACGGGGGGACGGGGGGACGGGGGGACGGGGGACGGGGGGACGGGGGGACGGGGGGACGGGGACGGGGACGGGGACGGGGACGGGGACGGGGACAGAGTCCTGCAGACCATGACTTACCTTGCTGTTCTGGTAGGCAATGACCACTCTGCCTGTCTCGTATTTGCCCTCGGTGTTGGAGTAATCGGTGTAGAAGGGCGCACCGATGACGATGTCGTCCAGCTTGTCACCGTTCAGGTCGGCGACGCACACCGAGTAGCCGAAGTAGGCACCGATCTGCTCACCAGTGAGGTTGAACAGGTTCCTCAGCTTGCTATCGTACAGCACGACCTGCGACATGGTCAACTGAGTGAGGCTCCACAGCTCGCTGAATGCTGATGCCTATTATTATGACAGTGCAGGACGACCCGCGCTATAGTATCAGGCTAGGATCGGAAACCTACTGCTGTGTAGGGATAGTCGCACAGCAAGACCAGCGGGCAGGGTCAACTGGTGAGGATCGGAAACCTACTGCTGTGTACGGATAGTCGCACAGCAATACCAGCGGGCAGGGTCAACTGGTGAGGATCGGAAACCTACTGCTGTGTACGGATAGTCGCACAGCAAGACCAGCGGGCAGGGTCAACTGGTGAGGCTCGGAAACCTACTGCTGTGTACGGATAGTCGCACAGCAAGACCAGCGGGCAGGGTCAACTGGTGAGGCTCGGAAACCTACTGCTGTGTACGGATAGTTGCACAGCAAGACCAGCGGGCAGAGTCAACTGGTGAGGCTCGGAAACCTACTGCTGTGTACGGATAGTCGCACAGCAAGACCAGCGGGCAGGGTCAACTGGTGAGGATCGGAAACCTACTGCTGTACGGATAGTCGCACAGCAAGACCAGCGGGCAGGGTCAACTGGTGAGGATCGGAAACCTACTGCTGACAACAATAAATGTTTGTTAAGTTTCTATGTACTTAACATAATTATAGAGTTTTTCGGCACATGGATGTTAACGTCACGGGTCACCGTCCCTTCCATCGTCCCGCCACTGACCTTTCCAGTGAGGTTAGCGCCGCGGGGCATCCCGGTCACCACGTCCTGCTGATCGTCCCCGCTGAACTCCCCAACGGCCACCGAGTAGCCGAGGTAGCTGTCATCCTGGGAGGTGGGGCCCTCACCGGTGCCGGAGAGATCCGGCCGCGAGAACAGGTGCTGACTGAACAGCTGACCTGGGGTCAAGTCGCCGAGGTCAGATGGGGAGCTGAACAGATGACCTGGGGTCTGGTCACCGAGGCAGATGGGAACATAAGCAAGGTAGCTGGGGATATTGCACACAAGTTGAATAACGAACATGAACATATCACCGGGGGTCAGGTTGTGAAAGGAGATTATGAACTTGAGAAGATGGTCTGTAGTTAAGTCATGAAGGTGAGAAAGTGAGCTTAAAAGTATGTCCTGGGTAAGGTCATGTATCAAATAGTGAACGCGAATAGATGAGCTGGTCCAAGTCACAGAAGTCAGAGAGGGAACCTAATAACCGGCCTAAGGTCAACACGCCAAGGTCAGCAGTTGACTGTTTAGGCTTCCAACTTTGAGGGAGTGGTCTGGTTGACAAAGGCCAGCTCACTCATTACATACGTTCTGTCACATCTAAACCATTCATAAACACACATCAAACTCATTAGAACTCATAAACTAATTATCCATTGCTTTGTAAAATGATATTGAACAGAAGTTCATGTAGACTGGTTGCTTGTTGCTAGGCTCCTGTAATCATGATTTCGTCACTAAAATGTCAATAGTTGAGCAGCTCTGAAAGTACTTCGAAATCATACAAGTGTCAGAAAATAAAACACTAACCAAATTGCTTTTCAAACAAAACACAAGGTTTGTAAGGCAAAAGTGCATTTCCAATGTGGATACGCCAAGGACATAAACATTAAATACACACTGCATAGTGCCTATCTAGAAGATATCCAACTAACAATACATATAGGTCATATATGAAACTATCGATTAAGACTATAACAAGGGATAAACTTATGATATGTGTACATGTACGCAGCAAAAAGGTATTAGTTGCTGTTCAGCAACAATATACATATAATATATACTACATGCAGTCAAGGGATAAACATTTAGTGCGAGACTTAAGAATATCATCATAATTCGGACAATAGAACAACTGCCTTCTATGTCTCTGTTAGACATATTCATCGTGCCATGATCTATGACAACTATAAAGAGATGCACAGTTATATGTCAAGTACAGTCATATGTACATATGTAGGCGAATACGTTGTGTTATATCAGATTCAACGTGCCTGTAAAATGTGAGCAAACCGTTCGGGAAAAATAGTCGAATGGTCATTATATTCCCGAAAGATGCGATAATATCACAATTATCACATGATCTAATTCGCTACACGACCATGTCTTCAAATGTAAGCAGGTCATTTGGAAACATTTATCAGAAGGATCAACATAACCATGTAGAATGTAATTGTATGTACTCTTCTACGGATGTTAAAAATGTTCCCGCTGTTCCGACAGCCACATGTCAATGCAGGGTTCCACTGGTCACCGCCAGGGTGTCAGGTGAGGGTGCAGGCGCGCCCCAACCCGAGGCGAACTCCGGCAGCCGTTCCCGAGAGCTGATCACCGAGAGCGGACGCGCACACAGTCCATCCGTCTTAGAGCAGACGGACCGGCGCGGCGCTGTACGCCGTCAGACTCGTGCAAATCGCTGCCAGATGCCACCCAGGGTCGGGGATTCGAGCGATTAGCTGTTGATTAGTTGCACAGTGAACGTGGCGGAGGGCGACAGAGGAGCTGAGCATGTCCGCTCAGAAAGGTGCGATTAGTGTACCGGCGTTTACACTAGCCTCGATGATTTAAAGTATTACCTATCCTCGATGATTTAAAGTACTGCGGCGGCGGGAGGGGTCGCGCCGCCTGAATGGGTAGGCTGTACAGGCGACCTGTGGGGACACGGTGAGCAGCGGTACAGCAGCGCGACAACGCCAGACGACAGGGCGACAGCCACGGGAGAAAGCCAAGACATGTCACGGCTGTCGGCCCAGCACACACCGCACACGCGAGCAGCAGACGGGGACACAACAAAGCGGTTAGCGATTCGGCTGCAGTGCAGCGCGCTTTGTTATGACGGCTAGAACAAACGTTTATCGGCGCCGCCCCCGTGGGCGGTTTATGACGGGGGCGGAGTGGGTTAGGAGGTACCGGCTGACAGCTTGACAGTGGTGCTGTCATTCGGTGTTATATACTTACATGTCGCCAGTCGGCTATTGTACATTTCTACGGTCATCGTAAACTAAACTGTTTTATAGGATTTATCGCACTGTTATCTTGTCGGAACAACGTCCGCTTTGGTCGCACATGATTAAAAAAACGAAGGAATGTTTGCAACATGTTCAGGCTGTGATAACTTCTGGAGTTGTTAATGGATGTCATTTCTTTCAATCGGTTGACATTGTCTCAACACGCCGTGTCACCATGTACGATTGACAGTGCACGTTCGTTACATGGTGTCAGCATAAACGGATTATAGATATTTCGAAGTTTGTTAATGCGTTCTTCTTGTAACAAAGTCCGAGGACAACCGATGACGTCGCGCTGACGGGCTGTTTGCATTGCAACGCGTGCAGTGAATCGAGCCACCCAGCACAGCACAATGCGATGACGCATGGCGTGAATGTCTGATAGGGTGCAACGTCACACCCGGAGCTGTGGACAAAGATGCGCTCATGTGCTGGCATAACATCCGCTGTCTGTGACCGTTAGACCTAATACCGGACATATGAGGCGGACTGAAGCCAACAAACAATGTCCGCACCTGAGCAACTGAGCGCATGTGTTCGGCGGCGAGGCACGCTGTATCACAGAGACAGGCTCGACTGAACCACCACCCTCGTGATAGTCACGTGACATGAAGGTGACGATACCCCGAGCTGAGAAGCTGCTGCTGTCAGAAATCGCCGCGTGGCGCGTGACTCGGTGGTTCACAAAACAGCCTCCGAGTCCCGCCTCTGACGTCCCGCGCCGGCGCCCGGCATGAAATAGCGGCGGCTCTCCGGTCCAATCAAAACAGTGGACAAAAAGGCTGGCGTCGGTACCTGGCACCTAATCAATAGCCGGCCAGGTGAAGACGATTACACGGCACCGTGGCCTCTGTGGGAGTTGAGGATCGGAGGCAGAGGATGTGGTCAGGTCAGCTGAGGTCGTGTCGAGTCAGGTCGGCAGAAGTCATGTCGAGTCGAGTCGGGTTAGCGGTCGGTGGCCAGGTCGAAAATAACGGCTCTAACGTGTTCTTTGAGCACAGACAAATGGAAAGAGGCTTTAACGACGTAATTAAATGTGTTTTCCTTCGCGCACCAGCTGAGGCACATCTAAGTTATGGCTATCACCAGCCGATTAAAAACACTGAGCATGATGTGCCAGAAACAGGTGCCACCAAAACATGACACTCGGTAGTTGGTAGTGGCACTAACCAGTGGGCGAGTAGCTACCGGCAATATACATTAGCTCACAGACTCGGCTTCAAGTGCAACGTATACTGCAAGGGCAACTGCTATATGCAATGCGAGTTGCTTTTCAGAACCAGTCCTTATGAATGTACTTAGTGCTAGCATGCCAAAAAGGGTGCAGATGTGTTCGCGGTGAACTTCAGCCTTGGATGTGTTTGCGGTGAACTTCTGCCTTGGATGTGTTTGCGGTGAACTTCTGCCTTGGATGTGTTTGCGGTGAACTTCTGCCTTGGATGTGTTTGCGGTGAACTTCTGCCTTGGATGTGTTTGCGGTGAACTTCTGCCTTGGATGTGTTTGCGGTGAACTTCTGCCTTGGGCTACAGCGGTCCTGCAGTAAGTGTTTGCGGTGAACTTCTGCCTTGGGCTACAGCGGTCCTGCAGTAAGTGTTTGCGGTGAACTTCTGCCTTGGGCTACAGCGGTCCTGCAGTAAGTGTTTGCGGTGAACTTCTGCCTTGGATGTGTTTGCGGTGAACTTCTGCCTTGGGCTACAGCGGTCCTGCAGTAAGTGTTTGCGGTGAACTTCTGCCTTGGGCTACAGCGGTCCTGCAGTAAGTGTTTGCGGTGAACTTCTGCCTTGGGCTACAGCGGTCCTGCAGTAAGTGTTTGCGGTGAACTTCTGCCTTGGATGTGTTTGCGGTGAACTTCTGCCTTGGGCTACAGCGGTCCTGCAGTAAGTGTTTGCGGTGAACTTCTGCCTTGGATGTGTTTGCGGTGAACTTCTGCCTTGGATGTGTGTTTGCGGTGAACTTCTGCCTTGGGCTACAGCGGTCCTGCAGTAAGCGATATTTTAACCCTGCTGGCGCGCCAAGTCCTCAAAAAATTGGCAGCGGTCAAACTTAGGTGACTAAGACTATCATTAGTTCTGAATATATCGCTTATGTAAATCAAAGCTAGTTCATTAAAGGTATACTATTTCATTTTGATGATGGAAATCATAGCTGGTGATCAACGCTAATCTGTCGCATATGTAATTTCAAGTTCTCCTTGATTAATAACCACTGGTTAATCGGTCGTCTCAACCGTTGACCGGTCATTTACAACACAACAATATCAGTTTCAATCAAGTTTCGTGTGTTAATATGAATACGACTTTCTTTCATTAACAAAGGTGGCTATAAATTTCGCCTACATGCACGCCTGTAGAAACCATGATAAATGTGTAATTGGTTATTTATACGACAATGCTAGTTACAGTAACTTATAGGATGAGCCTGTAATTACTGCTAGTTTGACATTAAGTTCCTGGAAGTGTATCAAGGCGTGATTATATGTAGCAATCCATGTCAAAACATATCACAACGAGTTCACCTGCCGGTAGGCCGCAAATTTAAAGCATGATCATTTTGAATCGGCGCGTCAACACCTCGCTTAGTTTGTCCGTCCGTCAGACAGTTTGTCAGTCAGTCATTATATTAGCGTTCTACATCCAGGAGCTTCTTGCATCCCATTCACACTGTACCGCAACACTGCCGTCTGCTCGCCCCGGCACTGAGCCTTAACCCTCGCCCTACGCGGGGGGGGGGGCGCCTGACAGCCCCCCTGAGGTTTGTCTTGAATAGCTTTTTACACGTGCGGCGCATCTTGCTGAAATTTTCGGTAGCTGAGTTTACAACAATTATACGTGTGCTGTAAAATTTAATTGAGATTGGTTAAGTTGTTTTGGAGATAATTATGTTTTGATGGCGTCATGTTGGTGGAAAAATGTAAATATTTGAAAAATGGTAGAAACAAACGCAATTCACCAAAGATACAAAATGGAATTCTCTTTAAAATGGCAATCTCGGATTTGCAAAATTTTGGGTTTTTCACCCCTAAAAAACTGATTTTTGTGGAAGAATCCCCACAAAATCAACAATTTCAAAGATGTTAGAAAACCCGGAATACATGTGAGAGAAATGAGTATGGACAATACCCATACCAAATTTCAAAGCAATATCCTCATTTTTGACTGAGTGATGGCTCCCTAAGTGTAAGAAACTGATGACGTCATTTTTTTTAATAACTTTTTTGACTTTTTTGACAAGATACGAACAAATAATTACCTTTCCGGTATTTCTGAGCCAAAACCGGCCCAGGAACATGCCTTTTTATTTACATTTATCAATTTCTCATTTTGACGTTTTCTGAAGAGCAAAATCGCTGTTCTGGACGTGGTAAATCCGAGGTCATTCACTTGACCTGAAAGGTCACCCGTTGACCTGAAAGCTAAAAATGGCATACTGTTATATTCCTCTCATGACAGGCAACATGCTGGTTCTTACCGCATTGCTCTAAGTTGCTTGGTTTGGAAGTTAACAGGGGGCTGACAGCCCCCCCCCCCTCCCCCGTAGGGCGAAGGTGAAAAGCTCCCGTAGGGCGAGTGTTAACAGTGGCGTACAATCCCGTCCGCTCGCCCCGGTACTGAGCTTTAACAGTGGTGTACAATCCCGTCCGCTCGCCCCGGTACTGAACTTTAACAGTGGTGTACAATCCCGTCCGCTCGCCCCGGCACTGGGCCTTAACACGCGCCCTGGAGGGCCTCTGATAATTACACGCCCTGGAGGGGGGGGGGGCGGATTTCGCCCCCCCCCTATGATCTCGAAAACCACGCAACGTAGCGACAAGCGGGAAACGACGTTAGATAGCTCGAGACAAAATCTTTCGAAAGTATTTCGTTATTTTTTTCAGGTCAATATTGAGGTCACCAGAGGTCATCAAGGGTCAGATTTTCAAGTTTTCAAGACTTCGGTTCGAACACCCCCAAATATCTCGGGAACTATGATAGTTAGCAGCAAACAGAAAAAAGCAGTCGAAAGTCATTGAAAAATGCAATCGGCGTAGGTGTCCTCAGATTTGAGCTCAAGTCAATAGTTTAGGCTCCAGAGGTCATCGAATGTCAAAAAGGTGATTTTGTTTTCAAAACTGTTTCCCCAAATAACCCTTTACCTTATAAAGATAAAGAAATAATGTTTACGCCATCGCGTGTGTCTTGTCAAGGCGTTTCGAATCATATTCATGGTGACCGGGTTAGGTCAACTGAGAAATTTGACCTCAGGTCAAGGTCAAGTGGTGACCCAAGTTGGTCATGTTGCATATTGGGAGACATGTCTCGACGAGACAAACATATTGGTACCGTTTTCTCTTCTCTATCTTCATTATGTCGATAGTTATTGATAAAACCGTATTGGCGGTCACAAAATTGACCTGACCTTAGGTCACCGATATTAGAAATCCGAGATAAACAAATTGTTGGTATCTATGACCTTATGAAGTCCTGCAATATTGAAACCGATCGGCGTAAAACTGTGGCTGTGGTACTGCTGCAAACGTTTTGGAGTTGAGGTCATCACGTGACCTGGTCTGGTGACCTGACCTGAGATGACCTGAGGCCAAGAATTTTACATAATGCGGGAAGTTAATTTCTAAACAGGTATAAAAAAACGGCGGCGCTGCGCGCCGCCGTTTTTGCGCTATCCTCGAAAAACCGGAGGGGTGGGCGGATTTCCCCCCTCCAGGGCGCGTGTTAAAGGAAATAGTTCACCTTCAACATGGGATTTTGAACTGAAATAGCAGTTTTGTAGCCCGTGTTGAGAAATCCTTATCTGCAACATTTCTTGGCTGAAAAGACTCTCCAGCCGAAGATATTTGACTTTTTGGCGAAGGAATGCGGCGCATATATGATATACCGTACCGTCTGAGAGTGCCAGCACTGCCATGGAGCATGCGCAGACCAATAACGCACACCATAACATTAATAATGTACGACCTTCTGTCCTGAATTGGCGCGATGTAGGACCATTTTTGAAAAGAAAAAAAGAAACTGTATTAAAAAATATAATAAAATCGTGTTCTGCAAATTTTTCCGAAGGTGAACTATTTCCTTTAACTGGGATACAATCCCGTCCGCTCGCCCCGGCACTGAGCCTTAACTGGCGTACAATCCCGGTGTGGATGTACACAATCCCCGACAAAAAGCCGACCATCTCGGCTTGTTCCGTCAGCACTGTCAGCGCTCACAGAACAGTTGGCGGCGGGGCCGGGTCGCAGCCCCGAGTGGAGATCGTTGTTGTTGTCAACGTGAAGCTGCGGACGGAGAGGTGCAGCTGACAACAGTGTCACGTGACATGGATACCCGGGTCAAGGCAGACATTGTTTGTGGGTGTGGGCGGTGCGGGAAAACAAAAACAGCTCCTTAGTTTAGGCGATATCAGAAAAAAACAGTTCCTTACTTTAAACTCAGTTCAAATAACTTATGACCATGAGCGACTAGATGGAAATGCAAACTTGCGTACATTGCATGGCCAGAGTTAAAACGTATCTACCTCATTTTTTCGTAGAAGAAAAAATCCGACAATTTCTAGAAATGCCTGACCTTCGGGGAAGGTCTGGTGACCGTTTTGTGATACCCACCGGCGATGTAGGTCTTGAGGCTTATACAGGATCTGACAGCCCGGCGGTGTAGGTATTGAAGCTTACAGGATCTGACAGCCCGGCGATGTAGGTATTGAGGCTTACAAGATCTGACAGCCCGGCGGTGTAGGTATTGAAGCTTACAGGATCTGACAGCCCGACGATGTAGGTATTGAGGCTTACAAGATCTGACAGCCCGGCGATGTAGGTCTTGAAGCTTACAGGATCTGACAGCCCGGCTATGTAGGTATTGAAGCTTACAGGATCTGACAGCCCGGCTATGTAGGTCTTGAGGCTTACAAGATCTGACAGCCCGGCTATGTAGGTCTTGAGGCTTACAGGAGCCGACAGCCCGGAGATGTAGGTCTTGAGGCTTACAGGAGCCGACAGCCCGGCGATGTAGGTATTGAAGCTTACAGGAGCCGACAGCCCGGCGGTGTAGGTATTGAGGCTTACAGGAGCCGACAGCACGGCGATGTAGGTATTGAGGCTTACAGGAGCCGACAGCCCGGCGATGTAGGTATTGAGGCTTACAGGAGCCGACAGCCCGACGATGTAGGTATTGAGGCTTACAGGATCTGACAGCCCGGCTATGTTGGTATTGAGGCTTACAGGAGCCGACAGCCCGGCGATGTAGGTATTGAGGCTTACAGGATCTGACAGCCGAGGTCCCAGACTGGACAGTGGACACGCAGCTGCCATCTGGCCGTACGGTGCGCGATGGATCGCAGTTCACTATCTCACGTGCCATCTTTTCAGGCCGGTCGGTAAATATGCCAGCCTCCTGAGCATCAGTTACACAATCTGCCGTTCGTGCAGCATAAGCCAGCGTTATTTAGATGCGTAGTTCGTGTGTCGTTTGGCCCGGACAAAGAGGTTATTGCCTGCACGCTGAGCGCACTGTCTCCGATCAAAAAGATTGAAACTGACATCGCTGTTGTCGGGTGTTCAACCGGAGCGATGCACAGTGTGGCAAAGACATTGTAATCTTAACCTTTTACACGCTTCCAAATGACGCTTTCGAAACATTGTTAGTCTTCATGTTGCTCCTTTGAGCTGTTTTGTCTCCTTGTCCACACCGGTGGTGTTCTGGCGTCTCCTGTGGCGGCAGCTTGACAGATTGTGTGGTACATTACCCGTGCAGCCATTCGTTTAGCCGTGGCCCGTGCACCGCTGACGAGTCGGTGGCCACGTGGTGGGTTCATCACCCCCTCCCCCTGTCCCTCCCTCCCCTCCCGTCCCTCGGGCTGGCGTCCGCCCAAGGCCCGTCTGGCCGGCTGTGTTCGGTTGGGTGTGAGACTGCCGGGGTGGCAGCCTGGCACGGGGCTCAGCCAGCTGGCCCCTCGCCTCTCCGTCTGCTCCATCCGCCCATCTCGCTGCCAGACGCCCAACACGTGCAGACTCAAATTGGAGGCGGCGTGCGAACGTCGCGTCGGCACGAGAAAACCGGACAAATCGATGATTTGGGCTCGCGGCCGGCGCAATCTCTGCCGTGCTGGCCTGAGTTATGTCGTGGCGTTTGGCCGCGTCATCAGCCTAATGAAGTTGGCAGAATAACAACTCACTCTGACCGTGGAGCCGGGCTTTATAACGGCATAATGGCCGGGACAGACAGAGACGTGACACCGGCTGGCGGGCAGCCGTGAAACCGCCCGAGGGCGTTATAACGCGGCCGTGTGGAACGGAGTGGTCACTGGCGGGAGGCATTTCGCGCTATGGACGCTATACGACGTGTCGCTGTGGACACAGGTGACGGTGATAAGTCATGCCACCTTCTTAAGCACCGACCGCTGGCTGGGAAATGGTGAAAGGGCTGTCCGTTGCTTTTGCTTCATGCCATAATGGATGCTCTTTAGTCCTATAAATAAATTGCCTTCTCCATTCCATTTTGCTTATTGCATTCGCTATTTTCCTATTAGCTCTTTTTCAGCAGGCCTCATCTCGACATGCCTAGCACGTCTCCGCCGCCTTCCCATATTCACGAGTATTTTGAGACAAATTACAACTTCGCTTCCGCACGACCACTATTTTATATTTCCAACTTACCTATCTTTCCCCGACTGAGCTCACTACTTGCTGCTCGGCGACGAAAGTGTAGGAGCACTTATGCTGTTAGACCCCTTAATGTTAGCAAAATAAGCTATTGCCTTGGCCGGTTCCCTGCAAGGAAGCAGTTTAAGATAGCGTGAGCCCCACACCCATTTCACCTGAATGTCCCCTGTTTCCGCCGCAGCTGTGGACTGTGGTGGTGACTTACCTTGCCAGTACCAGCTGCCGACGGCGCCGACGAACAGCCGGTCTCCATCCTGGCGACGAAAAACACAGCCCCGGTCAGACTCGGCGGCCAGCGACAACCGACGACCGACAGCGACAACGGCCCTCTCCGGTGGTACAGCTCTCAGACACCCCGCAAAAACCCCCTTCTGATCAATGGCGCGTGCTCTGCGACGCCGACGTCCGCTAAAAACCGCGCCACCTGGCGCAGACCTCTTGCAGGACGGCTCCTCCGTCCCTGGTGTATTTCAGCCCCGCCGGGAGACCAGTCCGGCGCGCGAGACAAGGAGGATACAGAGGGAGAGGCAGGCTTTGTCGGCTGAGGGTTCGAGAGGCAGCTCCAGGTGTGCTGCAGACGGTCCTGGGGAGGAGGCTCGGCTACCGGCAGACAGGTATCACTCCAGTCGGTCAAAAGTTCGCCCCACTTAGTGGGTTGCCGTGTCAGAAGTCAGTTCAATTGTCTATCATCCCGGTCCGTTCCTCCAGATGACGGGAACAACAGGGAAGCGATGGGAAGCGATGGAAGCGAGGGTCAGACAGAGCTGTGCAGTGAAATGACAGCTGTCACTGGATCAAAGCACACTCGGGGTTTTAATGCAGAGTTACCTGTGCAATGTGGAACTATTTCTTCTTTAGCTTAACTGCATTCTAGTTTTTGTTTTAATTTATCGAATTCCCGATAATATGACTGACACTATTACCAGAACGTCAAATGGAAAGGTACTCTGTTACAAAAAAAAATACTCTGAATTTAAAAAAAAAAATTATTTCACATTATCGACTTTACGCATGCAAAGTAAATTGAAAACAACACCTTTGATACTTTTATTGCAACACTTGGCGACCGTTTGTGCCTGAAGCCGAAACATGTGACGAATAGATGACGTCACATGCACGTGACATTCCTGATCTCCGGAAACTGACGCCGGCGGCGGTGCCAGCGGTGCGTGCAAGGCAAAACTCTTCCCGGCGTAACTGTCCCACTCTGCAGTTCGCCTAATGTTCCGGAGGCGTTGACACCAGCTGACGAAATTTATGGAGTGCTGAGAGCTGGCATGTGTGGTGTGAAGCAACCGACCTCTCACGGGATGGTGCCACTTAATGAGGGATGCTGTTCAGGCCATTTCTTTAATGCCCTCTCCGTTACATAGCCCTGCCCCATGCCTCTGTATCAACTCACCGCAAAAACCGCTCAACCTTAAACCCCATTGACTGGATGAGCCACACTTCAAATTGCTACACAAAGACGCCCTGATGACTGGCTCTGAGAACCCAGCCGCTCTCCTGCTGCCAGACCCTCCTCAATCAGTTTCAGAGGACCAGAATGTGAGGGCCAGCTGGCGCGCCGTTCGGGGAAGAGTCTACTGCGCCCGACCGGCCGATGGGTGAACCGCCCGACCGCCCGGCCGCCCGACCGCCCGACCGGCCGACCGACCGACCGACCGCCCGACCGCCCGACCGCCCGACCGCCCAACCGCCCGACCGCCCGGTCGACCGACCGCCCGACCGACCGGCTGGCCCCCAGAGGCCGGCACGTGCTCGCTCTGATAAATTGTTCTGTCCTGGAGTTGTGCGTGCGGCTGGCTGGCCGGCCGACAGACCGACCGACGGCTCCCGGTGGGGTCCTGTCCGCTACCCAGCCGTGGATAAACATACCGACTTCCGACCACCAACCCCACGACCCACGACCCACGACCCACGACCCACGACCCACGACCCACGACCCACGACCCACGACCCACGACCCACGACCCACGACCCACGACCCACGACCCACGACCCACGACCCACGACCCACGACCCACGACCCACGACCCACGACCTACGACCGACTACCTATGACCTACGACTGCAGAACGCTGCTGGCGCAAACAAGCTGTTTCGCAAATCCAGCACGGTAATCCGGTCTGTGCCGAAACGTCATATCATTCAGACCCTGACGCAGAAATCGGCCCATTATTCGTGCAAAACGGACGTGGTATGCGTCCCTGCGGTAGTGTGATCGTTGCTCCAGTTATTGATGCAGGATACTGGGGAAGGCATAAGCTGCAATAAATGTCGCGCTTGGAGGCAAGCTATTGCAGCAGCTGCGGTTATTGGTCGATAGGTGCGTCCCCGGCATCCATCGAGTATTACAAATTCAATGAACGATGCTTTACATTGATTGAAGGTGTTGAGATTTCGCACACAGATAAGCCTGAATATGAAAACCAGTAGCACGCCTTAATCGGCGAAGGACGAGCGAGCCCGCATAAAACCGATAGCAAGGAAATTGGTTGCGGAACAGGGGTGCGCACGTGCGCACGTGCAGTGTGACCCAGAGTTTGACTTGCGTGACATTGCCAGTGTTGTGGTCTCACACCACACACTAAATTTCAGCTTAATCGTTCCAGCCGTTTCTGAGTTACGGAACAGGGTTTGCACGTGCGCACGTGCAGTGTGACCCAGAGTTTGACTTGCACGACATTGCCGTCTCGGTACTTGCATGCACGAACAATTGCATAATTATTTATTTCCGTGCAATAATCTCACGTTTTGCCTAAGATGACTTGCGCAAACCTGTGCCTACTTGTTTTTATGGGGTGGGGAAGAAGCTAAGCATTACCGGTTATTATTGAGTTATCATATATTCTAACGGTAAAGAAACGGTAACGGTAACGGTAACGGTAGGTGGTAAAGAAACGGAAACGGTAACGGTAAAGAAAGTCTTAAACTATACACCAAATTCAAGCTTAATCAGTCCAGCCGTTTCTGAGTTACGGCACAGAGGTAAAACTGCACGTGCGCACGTGCAGTGTGACCCATAGTTTGACTTGCGCAACATTGCCAGTGGTGTGGTCTCAAACCACACACCAAATTTCAGCTTAATCGGTCCAGCCGTTTCTCAGCTATAGCAGGATAACGTTTTCTGACACCCCTGACGCGGCACGTGCCACGTACCATGCTGAGCCCTCACGTGAGACGAAACATGTCAATAACATAATTGATTGCATGGGGCTATCAGATGGCGAAGACCGCTTGTCAATCGGATGCGGGATTCCAAATATATAAGCTCCTCAAAAGCGTTACGGTTGGGCCGGGCCGAGTCGGGTCGGGTCGGCCGCTTATATGTGAGAAAAATCCCGTATTCAGTGAGGACTCGCGAGCGCTTCGCGCTCGCTCATAAGTCATAATTAGCATTGCACGTGCACGTGAGTGTGCTCATTAATCACCAGTTTATGACAGTCAATAACATATGTCAGTATGTTATACTTCCCTCGACTATTATGCTGCATTTTTACATCAAGTCGCGTGAGTTCAGCTGCAGCAAGACAAAACTATTTTTAGCTTCAGTTACGTATCAATTTCATTCCAGAAACTTCATCACGCACGTTTCAAGTTTCTGAGAGATGAGTCAGCATCTCATCATTCATTCATCTCTGCCGACATCTCCTGTGTTGCCATGCACCTCCCGTCATCACCCGTGGCCAAGAGGCCTCGCCGTTTCCCCACATGGGTTTTTACGAGCCCCGTGCGGATGTTTTTACCATGTGACGAGCCGTACCGAGCGTGGCGGCACCAGCCTCAGAACCAACTCTTCTCCGCACCGACGGCGGGAGCGGTGGCGGTGGCGGTGGCGGTGGCGGGGTGGGGTGGCGGTGGCGGTGGCGGGTGAGAGGGGGGGGGGGAGAAGGAGGCGGGAAAAGATAGATGGTAGAAAATTAACAACGGATGGCTTACCTTGCTTAGCGCCGTGCCGTAGCCGGATTGGCACGAGCCCTGTCGATGGTACCCCCAGGCCGCTGCGGGAAGATAGAAGAGGTCAGACATTGTGAATATCATAAACCTGCTAAAAAATGAACATTTAAGTTTGACGAGCTATTGAGTTATTATCTTCACAAATTTAGAATCAAATCTAAGACATGCAACTTGTAAGAAAACATAGCCGGGTCTACTACATGGATTTGGAGGAAATTTGTTTCTATATTACCATGCAATGTCGACTGCAGCAACACAACATACAATCTGCACAAGAAAACGGTTTTAGATATTCTTGCAAAGCGTGTCTATCTTCCTCGTCCGAAAGTGTAAAGTATTTCATAGCTCTGCTTGGCGCGCCTACTGAAATGACGGGCGTCCGGCGTCACATTTTCGGGGTACATTGTTGTGTTTACCACTGCGGCCCGGTGTAACTGCTGTTTCGGGGTACATTGTTGTGTTTACCACTGCAGCCCGGTGTAACTGCTGTTTCGGGGTGCATTGCTGTGTTTACCACTCCAGCCCGGTGTAACTGCTGTTTCGGGGTATATTGCTGTGTTTACAACTGCGGCCCGGTGTAACTGCTGTTTCGGGGTACATTGTTGTGTTTACCACTGCAGCCCGGTGTAACTGCTGTTTCGGGGTGCATTGCTGTGTTTACCACTCCAGCCCGGTGTAACTGCTGTTTCGGGGTATATTGCTGTGTTTACCACTACAGCCCGGTGTAACTGCTGTTTCGGGGTATATTGCTGTGTTTACCACTGCAGCCCGGTGTAACTGCTGTTTCGGGGTACATTGCTGTGTTTACCACTGCGGCCCGGTGTAACTGCTGTTTCGGGGTACATTGCTGTGTTTACCACTGCGGCCCGGTGTAACTGCTGTTTCGGGGTACATTGCTGTGTTTACCACTGCGGCCCGGTGTAACTGCTGTTTCGGGGTATAGTGTTGTGTTTACCACTGCAGCCCGGTGTAACTGCTGTTTCGGGGTGCATTGCTGTGTTTACCACTGCAGCCCGGTGTAACTGCTGTTTCGGGGTATATTGCTGTGTTTAGCACTACAGCCCGGTGTAACTGCTGTTTCGGGGTATAGAGTTGTGTTTACCACTGCAGCCCGGTGTAACTGCTGTTTCGGGGTATATTGCTGTGTTTACCACTGCATCCCGGTGTAACTGCTAGTGATGTGTTTACCACTGCAGCCCGGTGTAACTGCTGTTTCGGGGTACATTGCTGTGTTTACCACTGCGGCCCGGTGTAACTGCTGTTTCGGGGTACATTGCTGTGTTTACCACTGCGGCCCGGTGTAACTGCTGTTTCGGGGTACATTGCTGTGTTTACCACTGCGGCCCGGTGTAACTGCTGTTTCGGGGTACATTGCTGTGTTTACCACTGCGGCCCGGTGTAACTGCTGTTTCGGGGTACATTGCTGTGTTTACCACTGCGGCCCGGTGTAACTGCTGTTTCGGGGTATAGTGTTGTGTTTACCACTGCAGCCCGGTGTAACTGCTGTTTCGGGGTATAGTGTTGTGTTTACCACTGCAGCCCGGTGTAACTGCTGTTTCGGGGTATATTGCTGTGTTTACCACTGCATCCCGGTGTAACTGCTGTTTCGGAGTATATTGCTGTGTTTACCACTGCAGCCCGGTGTAACTGCTGTTTCGGGGTACATTGCTGTGTTTACCACTGCAGCCCGGTGTAACTGCTGTTTCGGGGTACATTGCTGTGTTTACCACTGCAGCCCGGTGTAACTGCTGTGTCGGGGTACATTGCTGTGTTTACCACTGCGACCCGGTGTAACTGCGTCTCAGGTTACCTGTCCGACACGGTGCGTACTCCTGGATGTCAGAGAACCCGTTCTTGGCGACGTAGCAGGTGCCGACGGGTTCCCGCCTCCTCTGGTTACTGGAGAACCACACGTACCGCGGCGCACACGCCTGCGGGAACAAGGAAACACCGGTTACTGATAAATCTCGAGAACCACACGTACCGCGGCGCACACGCCTGCGGGGGACAAGGAAACACCGGTTACTGATAAATCTCGAGAACCACACGTACCGCGGCGCACACGCCTGCGGGGAACCAGGGAACACCGGTTACTGATACCTGGAGAACCACACGTACCGCGGCGCACACGCCTGCGGGAACAAGGAACCACCAGTTACTGATGCATCTCGAGAACCACACGTACCGCGGCGCACACGCCTGCGGGGAACCAGGGAACACCGGTTACTGATACCTGGAGAACCACACGTACCGCGGCGCACACGCCTGCGGGGGACAAGGAACCACCGGTTACTGATACATCTCGAGAACCACACGTACCGCGGCGCACACGCCTGCGGGGAACCAGGGAACACCGGTTACTGATACCTGGAGAACCACACGTACCGCGGCGCACACGCCTGCGGGGGACAAGGAAACACCGGTTACTGATAAATCTCGAGAACCACACGTACCGCGGCGCACACGCCTGCGGGAACAAGGAACCACCGGTTACTGATACATCTCGAGAACCACACGTACCGCGGCACACACGCCTGCGGGAACAAGGAACCACCGGTTACTGATACATCTCGAGAACCACACGTACCGCGGCGCACACGCCTGCGGGAACAAGGAACCACCGGTTACTGATACATCTCGAGTATTGGACGGGGGAACATCAGCGGGGCAATGAAGTTTGTACACATTATATACAACCACACGCAACACCCGAAGGCCTTAGAAACAGACAAACTCAGTCATTTTAAGCCGCCCTTTATGCGATCATCCTGACATGTAACATATTATTGAACTATTGAGCATTATAATTGCCTTATTGCACAGGCCTCACGAGTCATACCATGGAGCTTAATACTGTTTCAGAATAGAATCGCTTGTCAAACGATGCCATTCTTTGGCGGTTTCGTACAAACAGGAAAAGATGCGCGTGATAAACGATATAGGTTACGAACTCGACCAGCAAAAACTCGAGTTCATTGGCCGTTCTAGTTCCTGTGCCGAGCGTGCAGCAGCAGTATGCAGCAGAACCGTCAGAAGCGGCAGCAGCAGCGGCAGCAGCAGCAGCAGTAACAGTGACGGTATCAGGCGGAGGTCTGCCAAACAAAACCGACCGCCTCATGACTGGCGTGTGAGATCTGCCATACGGCGCGGGGCGCGGACAGAAGGCGAGCAGACGGCCGGCGCGGCGGCTGGTCGTCTGTCCGCCTGGGGTCGGATCAGCGCCCCCCCCCCGTCCTGAGCGGCGGCAGTCAGGTGCCGGAAGGCGTGCCGAAGACGCCGTGATGGACGCGCTACAGACAGTCGGCGTGTTAGACATGCTCCATTGAGCCCTATCAGACACGGCGAGCTGCGCTGGCTGACACGTCGCTGCCGAACACAATAGCCTGCTCCGAGAACAGAGGATCGGCCCGGACAGACGCTCGTGCCGGTTACACGCGAGGTGACCACCGCTGGACAGTGGACAGGGGACCGTTGTGGTGGGCACCCATTCACTTTATAGCAGCTTATGCACGGCTGCAGTTTGGCACACGGCCTTGACTCGGATCGGGGGTGCAGGTTTCTTATCGGGAGCATGTAGTGACCTATTTAGAGCGGTGCAGGCTCTCCCACGCCCCTGGGACCGGTGCCCCGTTGACAGTCAGTGACTGAGGACGATGATTATTCCACCCGCTGCGGGGTATTGACGACACAACGCGACGGTCAGACTCCGTCGGAGCCGACACAGGTCACGTGACCAGTGGCCGGCGGACCATGCCGGAACTTCCGGTCCGAGTCGGAACCTCCGGGAATTGTCCAAACTGCTGGCGAGCCTCGAAAACGCAGCAGTTAGCTTGTTGATCTTGTCTTTTTCTATTCGGCCTGTATCGGTAACACTCCACGACCAATTAGACGATCCAGAAAACAACAAGCCAGTGCCGTGTTGTGATCATTGAGTTGTGCGGAGGCACTGGCGTGATGCTAATCAGGGAAGCATTCGGCTATTGATGGGGCGATACATTTCAGTTTTCCATTTTCCCGGCACGCACCAGTCAGTGAGGTTATGAATACATTAGCGGATACACTGTCTCGGTAATTGTACGCCAAATTGTGTACCGAAGCGTTTGACAAATGGTGTGACGCGGTGAAAGAAGACGTCATAATGTAGGCACGATACGTTATGTGTCGGTTCTGTATAGTTTTCCAACTGAAGAAACTGAACAATTTGCATTATTACACTATACAAGACGAAAATACAATTAATAGAACACCGAATGGCGTTTGAATCAATGCTCACAACTCCGATGGAAGCTTCAGAAGGCTCAACGCCACTGCTCATTTCCCCGCACCCTGCTGGCGTCAGCTGCTCGACGGCCGCCCCGGGCTGTTGCCCCTGGTCGAGTTTACGATGTAGTATCACGTCATCCCTCCCGACGCCGTGACCGCGATGCCAACGCAAATGTTCCAAGCTTCCGATCGACGGCCCTATTTCGAGCAGCTCCGTAACGAAAAACCAGCGGTGTGGGCGCCAGGATCAGACGGCGCCTGATTAGAACTTCCGGCGTTCTCACGAGTTATATCCGGCCATCGGCGCGGACACTAACACAGTTGATTAACACGAAATGCTGGCTCTGCCGAAGTTAATGGCGCAGGCAAATTCCGCACTTCTCTGACGTTGTTGCATGCAAAGATCGTTCAGAAATGTTCGGAGCATACATCAGTTTGTTGAGGATGTAACGATTGTAACGGTAATGCAAGCAGTATCACATTTTCAGACGAAATGGTAATGTACGAGATTGCAATGTTTACCGTTTCTGGATTTGCAATTCCTCCTAATTTGTCCCCTGGCAATAACAGATTCCGTGTCTCCGTGCCATCTGCATATCGGAGGCAGGTTTTACTTACACTACCAACCTTGAACATGAATACCATTGCACGTTTGAAATTGTACAATTGAACTATACGTTTGCAAAACACAAACTTGTAATCAGTGGCGTCGCCGATAATTTTTGAGTGGGGGTTGCCGGTTTAGCAGGGGCCCGGGCCCAATCCGGGGGCCCACCAAACCTACCTACCCCTAAAAAAAAAACTCCCCGGATTTGGTCCACTATTTTTTCAAAAGGGCCTATTTTTTCATTTGTTTATAAACGGTTTGTAAAAATGGATATTGGATAGAGGACTAAGTAAAGTACTTTTGTACTTGTCACATAGAACCCGATCCCTCCACCCCAACCTTTCCAGTCCGCCCAGTTCAACGGATAATTTTGGCTCCGGCCGTCCGGAGGGATCTTTTGCGTGCCATACAATGCTATGACACGGCCGCCCGAGGTCCGATGCGCAGATCAGTCGTTCCAGTGCCAAATAAATGGCACTGAAAATGGCAAATAAATGCCTTTTTCATTTTTTATTTATCAAACGATTTAACTGTCTGTCGTCTGCCGAGGGTCGGTAGTGAGCACGGCGGCTCCTTCGCCCAGGGTCACCACTATGCGGAGGCTCGCACTTTCACACGGCCGAACACCTTCTGTCGACGCGGGTTCAGCTGGACGAAGGCAGCTGCCACCTTGTCGAGATCGACGTTGGCTACGCGCTCACGGTGAACGTGACAGTCTGTGACAGCGTTCAGGCGGGTCTGCGTCATAGTGCTGCGTAGCCACGTCTTCAGTCGCCTGAGGGCGCTGAAACTGCGCTCAGCAGTCGCCGAACTGGCTGGCAGGGTCAGCAGCAGCTTGACCAGCTTTACTGCGTCTGGCAGCATTTGCTGCGCGGTCTTCTCCATGCCGGCCACAGCTTTTTCCGCGTCGGCTAGGCTCTGGGGCTTTTTGCTTCGGCAGAGCACCTGCAGCTGAGGAGCCTTGTCTAGGTATTATTGACCTATTGGAAGTGCCAGACTGTTCTGAAGCCCACTGAGTTTATAATCTCGGGCCTCTTCTATAGAGGAGGTCAGCTAAATTCATAGGATTGTTGGCATGGGGTTGGGGTGGGATCGGGCCAACCTCGATGGGCCCTTGTGGCCTTTTGTTGGTCCGTCATGTCTTTATGTCTTTATAATATTAGAGTGATCCAAGTGGATCAAGATATTTATGATGAAATGCTTGAAATTAGCACACACATAGGTACCTACCTACCTACCACATACAATTTGTATTGCATCAAAATATAGACACAATCATTTCTACTTTTACCTAGGTACACCAGCATTGGAAGGCCAAAATGATCCAATGCAGTTTTTCAGAAGGCCATTTTTGATACCGTAAAACGGGGTGAAGTGAGACAGGTGGGGTGAAGTGATACAGAATTTCATAACGATCTGGTACTTTTGATTTTGAGCAGAAAGCTCCAAAATTCACACTCTTTCGAGGCCTTGGTTGGGTCCAAATCGTGTGAAAATTTGGTGGATTTCCACACACTGGAAGTATCTGTTCCGCAAGCATTAATTTCTGTCTCACTTCACCCCACCTGTCTCACTTCACCCCGTTTTACGGTAACAAATTAAGCCATACCTAAGTACCTACCTCTTCTTAAACATGTCCAAAATTGAAGGTTGTTTTCGTTTCATGGTCCTAAATACCTAAATATCATCTCAATCTCACAAAGCGTGAAACGTCAGACACACACTTGTTCAAAATATTTTCGTTTGTTTGTTGTTGTTATTTAACGACACATCAACTTGCTCAAAAGGCATACAAGTATGCATGGTAAGAGAACAAAATCAATATAAAAAACATTGTTTCTTTACAAATAGTCAAAGGAAAATGTTATTTTTTTCATTTGAATCTCCTTTTTCGCGTATTGATTCATTTTTTTCAAGTAAAATACATTTAATTTGGTTTGGTTTGCGTTTAGATTGATATATATATTTCAAACACGCCATGTATGTAACACATTGGTCGGCTTATGTTGAAATTATGTACTACCATTTTGCTACCATTTCCCGCCAGACGTGAAAAATTAGGTTTGTTTTAAAGGAATTTGCGATTTATTTGTAGCGGAAATGTTGCTATAAAAATGTATTGTTTTTTTTTGCTCCGACACTGGCCCAAACAGGGTATTCGGGTTGGAGATTTTGCGTTATGCCCTTTTCGGGGCGCTGCGCGCCCCGAAAAGGGCCCATCCCGGGCCCAGAAAAAGTGGGGGGTGCGCACCCCCCACTTTCTGAAAGTGGGGGGTGCTAGCACCCCCCGCACCCCCCGTCGGCGACGCCACTGCTTGTAATGAAACCTTTGCGATCCACCCACTTGCTATGCTGTGTTGAAAATATACGGTGGACAGATGTTGAGAGCGATCTCTCCATCTCCTCTGCCCGTGCCCGCGACAGAGGGCGTTCATTTGAGACGCGTGTGAAGCTCGCTGCGCGGCCGGTAAGTGATCGTTTCACGCTCCGCCGCCTGTCCACCGCGTGCGTGCAACCCCGGCCGACGCGCAATCATAGCCCATCGCTCTCTGCCTAATCGTTATTCCCACCCGATCTATGCTCTTACAAGCATAAAACAGGAATACATTAGCATCGCAATGGTATGCGCCTGTTGGCACAGCAGCACGCACCAAAACGGTGCGCCACGAGACTCGAGCCGGAGAGCTTTTCAAACTTCGGGTCTATTGCACTATGATGTTTGTTCTTCACTTTAAAGCCGGTCAGAAGCAGCCATCAAATAGCTGAGACATAGTGCAATACACATCGACCAGGTTGTACTGTCAAAGCAACACTAGCTATAAAGAAGCTGGTTGTTAACTTGCATGGCGCTCTGAAATTGCGCATCAATTCAGGGTTTAAGCTGTCAGGAGAAGTGTTCCCTCTGTAAATGTGCAGTGAAAATATACAAACAGCCATGTCTCCAGTAAAAGCACAGCGATTATTTTGCCTGCGCTTCTTATGGGGCCGCTGCCTGGAGTGACAAATGCGTCATGCATTTCGAAACGGCTGTGCAGCTTTTTAATTTCGCTGATAGATTGGCGTTTGAAAGGTGAACACCTCCCTATGACTACATAACGCGGATTTACATGCGCTCGCGCTGCATACATTGTCCGCGGATCGTTTCTGGCAGCTCGGATCGCGTTAACGTGAGCGCACACGTTCAGCATTGCAACCGAGTCGAAACCAGCGCAGCGTCGTGCTAGCGTCGTCTGGTCGCACGGCTGGTGGGAACGGAAACCCCTCACAGGCGCTATGTCGGCGCATGGCTCGCGTCTCGCGCATAACCAGCCGATGGATCGGCACGCCTACCGCGGGACATACGACGCCTCGGCTGAGGGAGCCGTCTGTGAACGAAGCGAGGCTGGATACAAGCCGACGAGCGACGCCCGAAGAATGCTGAGACCGACTCGGCCGTGGGTCGAATTCTGATCCGAGGCATGCGCCCTCCAGGTACGTGTCGGCACACAGTGCCGGAATTGTTCGGAATAAGCCACGTCTGTGCCTTATTCAGAGCGTCCCCGTGTTGCCACGAAGGCATCTGCGGCGCGGCGCGGCGGAGGCGGACGAGCGGCGTGTGTCGTGGCCACCATTCCCGGCGGGTTTCTCGGTGATTTACCGACAGGGTCAGCGACGGGACGCCGCTTTCGTCGCCGACTCGCTCCAGCTCTCTCTCGCAAACGACGCGTCTCGTTCGCTACTGAAGAGCACATCGTTTGCCGCCCATCGATGATGGCCCTGAAACCTTGGTTAGCTGTCTATTGGAGGTGAATTATGGATAAGGAGGCCCCAGAGGCCAGTGTTCTGGAAACCTTCATACATTTTTATTTGACGTCCATTATCAGAGGAACATGGTGATATTTTAGCAGCCGGTCGGCGGTCGAAGACTGCTGTTCGCTCCTCTCTGCAACATCTGCCGTGGCCTGTCCATCTCGGTTCGCCCCGCCTGTCAATCTGTCCAGGTCCCGCTCTCTCCTGACGCACACGGGGATCACTTGGTATTCCAGCACGGCGGACTTCTCAGCGGGACCCCGTCACAAAACCAGCTGACGCTGCGGGTCACTGGCGACCGATCGGCGACGCTGTGACCTCGCTGGGCTCGGGCGTCTCCCTCTCCCTGCTGACCAAAACAATGACCACTCTAAAGAGAAGCACCCTGTCGTAAAAAGGCGAGGGCGCGGCGTTTTTGCGTGGCTTCCGTTTCGGTCGGCATTGGGCTGACTAGAACATCACCTGCTATGAGGAGCCATCGTGACCTGCTGGGTGCAATGATCGTCTGTTCAGCTCCCGCGGCACGCGCCAGATCTGAGACACAGCGCCCGCAGGTCGGACGCCGCTCCTCCGACAAAAAGGCCCGGCAGACGGCGCGTCCCTGCATGCTCCGCCACCCCCGCAGCCTCCGACTGGCTTGTGTAAACACGACTTGCAGCACGAGCTGCCTGTCCACACACCGCTGAACACGGAGGAACACGGAACACCGCTCCCACGCCAACGGGATCACTGGGTCACGCTGCCCTCCGCCGCCCCACCGCCGCCCCGCTGCCACCCCTCCGCCGCCCGCCGCCGCCCTGCCGCCGCCCTCCGCCGCTGCCCTCCGCCGCTCCGACTACTGATGACGCACCCAGAGCGCGGTGCGGCTCCAAGTTCGGCACGGCGACGGAGATAGGCATCGATCACGTCTCAGGACGGTCGGCGGCGGCCTGACCCGGCCTGACCCCGCGCAGCTGTCCCGACCCTGCGCGACTCGTCTCGACCTGCGCGGATGGTGCGTTCGTGGCAGGCCATACATCCATCTCGGCAGCACTTGGCTGGCTGGGTCACGCGGCATACAGATCGGATCGTCACTCTTACCACCACTACACCACCACATCGCGACCGGTGTTGTCCCCGACTTACCACCACTACGCCGGTGTTGTCCCCGACTTACCACCACCACGCCGGTGTTGTCCCCGACTTACCACCACTACGCCGGTGTTGTCCCCGACTTACCACCACTACGCCGGTGTTGTCCCCGACTTACCACCACTACGCCGGTGTTGTCCCTGACTTACCACCACTACGCCGGTGTTGTCCCCGACTTACCACCACTACGCCGGTGTTGTCCCCGACTTACCACCACTACGCCGGTGTTGTCCCCGACTTACCACCACCACGCCGGTGTTATCCCCGACTTACCACCACCACGCCGGTGTTGTCCCGGCCAGGAGTCGAGGTCACCATCGCGCCGAACCACTGTCCGGACTTCTCGTCGATCGCCTTGCCCGCCGCCACGTTGTTACCTGAAAAAAGCAGATGCGACAATAAGGCGTGAGGTTGAAAACGTGAGACGTATCTATTGTAAAGCGAAAGATTTTAATACAGGGCCCGCACCACCGCAGGTACCGCTTGTCAGTTTTTTTAGCACGACTACTATATTCGGCGTAAAAATGTGAAAAGCATAGCTGTCAATACACGCCATATATATGAGGCAGCGATGCGAACGCAGAGAAATGCAAGAGCAAATTACAGGTGGCAGTGCATACGACCCTTAGCAAACCACAACTCCACTACTACAACTAGATACAACCCGATACCACAACTCCACTACTACAACTAGATACAACCCGATACCACAACTCCACTACTACAACTAGATACAACCCGATACCACAACTCCACTACAAAACCAGATTCAACCCGATACCACAACTCCACTACTACAACTAGATACAACCCGATACCACAACTCCACTACTACAACTAGATACAACCCGATACCACAACTCCACTACTACAACTAGATACAACCCGATACCACAACTCCACTACAAAACCAGATTCAACCCGATACCACAACTCCACTACTACAACTAGATACAACCCGATACCACAACTCCACTACTACAACTAGATACAACCCGATACCACAACTCCACTACTACAACTAGATACAACCCGATACCACAACTCCACTGCTACAACTAGATACAACCCGATACCACAACTCCACTACTACAACTAGATACAACCCGATACCACAACTCCACTACTACAACTAGATACAACCCGATACCACAACTCCACTACTACAACTAGATACAACCCGATACCACAACTCCACTACTACAACTAGATACAACCCGATACCACAACTCCACTACTACAACTAGATACAACCCGATACCACAACTCCACTACTACAACTAGATACAACCCGATACCACAACTCCACTACTACAACTAGATACAACCCGATACCACAACTCCACTACTACAACTAGATACAACCCGATACCACAACTCCACTACTACAACTAGATACAACCCGATACCACAACTCCACTACTACAACTAGATACAACCCGATACCACAACTCCACTACTACAACTAGATACAACCCGATACCACAACTCCACTACTACAACTAGATACAACCCGATACCACAACTCCACTACTACAACTAGATACAACCCGATACCACAACTCCACTACTACAACTAGATACAACCCGATACCACAACTCCACTACTACAACTAGATACAACCCGATACCACAACTCCACTACTACAACTAGATACAACCCGATACCACAACTCCACTACTACAACTAGATACAACCCGATACCACAACTCCACTACTACAACTAGATACAACCCGATACCACAACTCCACTACTACAACTAGATACAACCCGATACCACAACTCCACTACTACAACTAGATACAACCCGATACCACAACTCCACTACTACAACCAGATTCAACCCGATACCACAACTCCACTACTACAACTAGATACAACCCGATACCACAACTCCACTACTACAACTAGATACAACCCGATACCACAACTCCACCCAAACGTGTCCGACAGCTATTTCCGAATAAATTGCAAGGCCAAAACCAAGGCGAAGGCAGTTTTATCCCTAGTTTTGTTGTCTGTTTCACATCATCCACTGTCTACTTCTATGTGTGATATGGTTCCTTCCTATAACTATTCGTTTTCATTTTCTCTCGCTATCATTATTCATCATATATCCACCATAAATGTGACGCTGCGAGAAGCATTTCGACGCTAACGTAGATTAATTATCTAACATCTCTCTAACAGTTCCAGTGCCGTTAACACGTCTGAAGAGCTCGCATCAGTGTCGGCACAATCGGACCCGCATCGGCGTATGCACCGTTAAGATCGGCCCGGGCGATACCTTTGGCCGTGCGGTGCTATCGGGGCTCGCCCGCTGCCATTTGCATACCAGTGAGCTATGTCACATTACAAGTAGTCGCGCTCATCGATTAGATATAACCCTCACGTTCACATCCGCATAACCGAGACCGGCGTGGAGCCGACGCTCCATGACAGTCTGCCTAATCCTGAGAGAGAGAGAGAGAGAGAGAGAGAGAGAGAGAGAGAGAGAGAGCGGAGTTAGAGAGCGACGAACCTGGTGCTCTATGTTAGGAAGACTAATGGTTCGGTATGATTTACCAGCTGCAATGCCGATTTCCATGGAATTATTCCATGCGGTCTGGAGTTTGAGGTTAAACGGTTCGTCCCTTGATAACCCCAGCCTCCCAAGCGTGCACCGAACAGCGGTGCATGCCTTCGCAGTCTTCCCCATCACTATCACTGTCGCTGGCAGTCCATCACCATCACTGTCAGTCATTTTGAGGCCCGTCCAAAGCACGGACGCCTGGCGACTGAAGCGGTGGTGGTGCAGTGGTGTGCAGTGGTGGTGCAGTGGTGCAGTACATTGGAGATACGGACCGCGCGGCGGGTCAGTACGGCTGATGGTTTTATGCTGACAGTGGCGCACCGTCGCACGGCGCCAGCGAGACAGGCCGTGTCCCTAGCGCGTCAAACCGGGATGGCCCTTCACCAACGCAGCCCTCCTGCACCAATCCAGCCCCTTCACCAACGCAGCCCTCCTGCACCAATCCAGCCCCCTTCACCAATCCAGCATTCCTGCACCAATCCAGCCCCCTTCACCAATCCAGCCCCCTTCACCAATCCAGCCCCCTTCACCAATCCAGCCCCCTTCACCAATCCAGCCCCTTCATCAATCCAGCCCCCTTCACCAATCCAGCCCTCCTGCACCAATCCAGCCCCCTTCACCAACGCAGCATTCCTGCACCAATCCAGCCCCTTCACCAACGCAGCATTCCTGCACCAATCCAGCCCCCTTCACCAATCCAGCCCCCTTCACCAATCCAGCCCCCTTCACCAACGCAGCCCTCCTTCACCAATCCAGCCCTCTTCACCAATCCAGCCCCTTCACCAAAGCAGCTCTCCTGCACCAATCCAGCCCCCTTCACCAACGCATCCCTCCTGCACCAATCCAGCCCCCCCCCTTCACCAACGCAGCCCTCCTGCACCAATCCAGCCCCTTCACCAATCCAGCTCTCTTCACCAATCCAGCCCCCTTCACCAACGCAGCCCTCCTTCACCAATCCAGCCCTCTTCACCAATCCAGCCCCTTCACCAACGCAGCTCTCCTGCACCAATCCAGCCCCCTTCACCAATCCAGCCCCCTTCACCAATCCAGCCCCCTTCACCAATCCAGCCCCCTTCACCAATCCAGCCCCTTCACCAACGCAGCTCTCCTGCACCAATCCAGCCCCCTTCACCAATCCAGCCCCCTTCACCAATCCAGCCCCCTTCACCAATCCAGCCCCCTTCACCAATCCAGCCCCCTTCACCAATCCAGCCCTCTTCACCAATCCAGCCCCCTTCACCAATCCAGCCCCTTCATCAATCCAGCCCCCTTCACCAATCCAGCCCCCTTCACCAATTCAGCCCCCTTCACCAACGCAGCCCTCCTTCACCAATCCAGCCCTCTTCACCAATCCAGCCCCCTTCACCAATCCAGCCCCCTTCACCAATCCAGCCCCCTTCACCAATCCAGCCCCCTTCACCAATCCAGCCCCCTTCACCAATCCAGCCCCCTTCACCAACGCAGCCCTCCTTCACCAATCCAGCCCTCTTCACCAATCCAGCCCCTTCACCAATCCAGCCCCCCTTCACCAATCCAGCCCCCTTTACCAATACAGCCCTCCTTCACCAATCCAGCCCTCTTCACCAATCCAGCCCCTTCACCAATCCAGCCCCCTTCACCAATCCAGCCCCCCTTCACCAATCCAGCCCCCCTTCACCAATCCAGCCCCCTTCACCAATCCAGCCCCCCTTCACCAATCCAGCCCCCTTCTCCGGCCCCTTCACCAGTCGGCCCTTTCTTGGCTCCACAGGAGACACGACCTACCACCGACCCGTCCCCCTGAGTTAGACCAGCGTCAGGTGATGGACGTCCACCGGAGAAACCCTGACTGTCCTCTCACTGTATAGTGGATAGTGATGAGCGGTGTGACCCTGTCCCCTCTCCCTGCATTGAAAAGATCGGTGTGACTCTGTCCTCCTCTCCCTACAAGTGAGGTGCGGTGTGACCCTGTCCCCTCTCCCTGCATTGGAAAGATCGGTGTGTCTCTGTCCTCCTCTCCCTACAAGTGAGGTGCGGTGTGACCCTCTCCTCTCAGTGCGTGGTGAAGAGCCGTCTGGCGGTGGTCCCGTCACAGCCGTCGCCAGCGTCCCCGAG
Source organism: Chirona hameri (assembly GCA_036785665.1). NCBI lineage: Eukaryota > Metazoa > Arthropoda > Thecostraca > Balanomorpha > Balanidae > Chirona > Chirona hameri. Next base: position 45,040 of record JAXIVJ010009929.1, read on the forward strand.
ATATGCGGTGGAAAAGTGGGCGCTGGACAGAATGGCCGAGCCGGACAGAATGGCCGAGCCAGAGTAGGTCATGCAGTGACATTAAAGGGCTCTAGTATTTACCTTAAAGTTGCTGCATTGAAACAACCAGAGTTTCCGAAACTCAGAGTTTCCGAAACTCTCTAGAGCCAGACACGCACGCTAAATTACTACCGAAATGGTGAATTGAACGTAGTATAGTGTTGAGTACACAAAGCAACTGTTACAGGGCTTAACAATGCGTACGAATCTGAAGCAGTTCTTCTGGCTAGTTACCGTTCACCAAACATCCCTCAGTCCATCCCTCAGTCCATCCCCAAACATCCCTCAGTCACCGACCCATTCGATGTGCGTGACAGATGTCAGACACCACTTGAAAGGCATCTCTCCATCCGGTCTGATGGCGGATAAAGTACAGAACCGGCAGCTTCGCCATACAACTACGTCAGATCAACAGATCACGTTGTCCTTCTGTTCGAGCGACATCCAGTCTGGGCTGAGACCGAAAGCCTGCAGCGGCAGTAATGGCCTGGCGGGCGTAAGTATCCTACCATTGGACGTGGGTACTGGATATCCCGGCATGTGGGTGACATTCGATCCACGCGCGAGTACAGCCCGTGGGGCCTGGAGCGCCGCATCCAACCCTCCCGGTGGCCCTCATGAATATGCATCGCATGGCCGGCTGCCGCCCGGAACAAGGTGTTATTGATGGACGGCCCGGTGCCCGCCCCCGTAATCAGACCGTTATTGAATGTCGTCCCGAACCGCTGACCCGACCGCTCGGCTTCGAAGATGGAGGATGTTGGATATACCGTGAGACTTTGTTCTCGAATGCTGCAATATCGGTGTGGAACGCTTGAGTCACAAGCTTCCTGAACCCTTTGTTTGAGTTAGCGTCTCCCAACGGGTTTTTATTCCGTGCCAGCTTGCATACCTCCGCTTGGTGGCTTTCAAGCTCATGTTCCACAACAATTCATCTTCGATGCATCGAGCAGGGTTAAGGAGACGCTGACCTGACTGAACAAAAAGCGCGTACAGGGTTGGTCAGATTCCTTCGAGCCGTGACCCTACTCCTCCCATACGGGCTGGGAGCCAGCACGTGCCCCGCTGAACATCCACATAAGATAACGGCGCCGCTGACTGGCCGAGAGGGTGTCAGGCGTCTGGTCATGTCTAGAATGAAATGCGCATTATGATACGATGCTTATATTTTTGGAGATGGCTGGTGACCCCCACCAGACGCAATGTGGGGCGAAATTTTGGCAAAACATAGAGAATGAAATAGGTGGCCACCACTGGTCAACGGGGTGACTCGATAACTCAAAGCATTGGGCCGAAAGAAAGTAATATGATGGCGACTTGATGTTTCATTGGGAAAAGTTAAGAGAAAGAAGAAAGAAGTATGAACTGATTCGTGTAAGATTGTATCACGAAGCAGTGCTGGGTACCGGGAGGAACGTTTAGTAAGATGATTGGTCTTCTGACCTTTTCACCTTGTCCAAAGATATCTGAGCTTCATTATTTGATCCCATTTAATCACCAGAGGAGATCGGAGAAAGTAGTTGATGTGATACTACTTATTAGCTATTAGACAGCCCAATATTACAAGCAATAAAACCCGTATCATGAGCCAATTATGCTCTGTATTGGGGCCTGAGGTCAAGCCAGTGAAGCAACTGCATCACTGCCTTCTGTCTGGACATGCCTCAGTGTTATTACGTATACCTCCGAAGATGAAACATCACGCGCATATGCCCTTTATCCCTACCATCTCGGAATGTCCTGCATTCGCTTCAGGAGCAGCTATACGTTCTTCTGTTGTGTCGAGCCGATCCGGGCCGGAGTGCTGTAATTTCCGGACGTCTAATCACCGTTACTCGGAGATAAACGTTACACTCTGATGACCAATACCGGGCCCCTGACGTCCCGCTCAGTAATTACACCACGAGGCTCGAGAGAGCTCTGAAACTCACCTTGATATACGACGCGCGTGTAACGCTTATGAATTTCACCTGCTACCCGGCTGCGTGTTGAGCACCGGGACGAATTAACACATCAAAGCCGCGATGGCGCAAGTGGCTGTGACCTACAGCCACTTGGCTAGTGTTGCTGCCGGAAAGCGAGGCGCATAAAGCGATCCGTGCACGTGCGTGCCACGAACGTGGGAGATATTTACGGCAGTGGGGTCCGACAGATCTCGATGTGGTACCGTCCAACGGAGACAGGCTCGGACTCTGATACGCCGCCTATAAATATTTATCAGGTGAGCGGGCCCGAGAGTGCAGTCAGCGCGCCGCAGAATGCGTGTGGCCCGTCTGTGGCTGCCGAGACGAGACGCAGAGACGGACGGCGGGCCTGCCAGGGACGGATGTCTTTACAGACGAGTCTCACCTGACCGCCGCCGGGATCGCTGTCAGGACGATATCGACTCGATCGGAGCCTGGGTGGCAGCCAGAAGCCGCAAAGCTTGCATACCGTCGGCGCAGTTCATTTGCCAGACGCTTTCGAATTTCAATTTAAGCAAATTCTCACAATGTTGCATTCGTTTCGGCTTTGCGGGGGTCCATCGGACATATTTGGGGGACGGTCCATTCGTTGCTCGTGCCCAGCCCACGCTAACGCACCGAGCGATGAGTATCTCGGCGGCAGCCCGGCATGAGACGCCTGCTTATCAGGCGATATCAATACTAATTTAACCAGGAGGTTCCGAGGGAATCTGGCGAGACGAGCGATCTGAGGTCGATTGTCCACCCACTCGGAATCAGTGACGGCGTATTATGCAGTGAGCGGCTCCGGTACGCCTACGCCGCTGTGCGCACTATGGGCCGTACTCCCCGCTCTCCCCGCTCGCCGGCCACTCGCCCGTCGCTCGTCGGTCGCTCGCCGGTCGCTCGCTGGTGGGTCGCCGGCGAGTCGTTGGTGACCCACATGTGTCCAGTAGAGAGTGAGAGGACCGCTACCAGTGTGCAGATCAGGCGATACCCGCTCCGACTCTGCCGCTGCCGCTGCTGCTGTCGTCCTGCATACGACACACAGACGCGCAGCTTTCCGCACGCTGACATCGGAGAGCTGTAATGCCGATCACCGAAACCGGTGACAGTTGGTGAAGCGGTGAATACGAATGTAAAGCGAGGAATTGGCGGTAAGCGGGCAGAGTGATTCAAGGAAGTGCGAAGGCGCCTATAGGTTGCTATCGAACGCTCGCGGACATATCGGTTACTTCTTTGGTGCACTTTGTAACACACTCGGACCAGCGGGAGTTCGTATTACACACTGCAGCAAATGACTTCTAGGAATTAACCGATATCGAAGCGGCACACACCGCATACCACTAGCTTGGATTCCTCTGACCTCTTCCGAAACAGAGTGCCCAATGCATTCGCGCAGCTATTCTTGCACTGGTGTCGTGTCGCTGTTCTTTATGTTCCCTATGATCTCGTTCATTGCTTGCTCCCCGCGACCTAGTGTCGTGTTATCCGTGACCAGTTAACTAGCGGCATCCCTTGTATGTGTGTACCTCTCCCGAGCCACCGCTCTGCCGGCTCGGCAGGAACTCTGATCTTCCTCCGGCAATGTCTGATGCCGATCACGGTGCAGGGCCTGAGCTGTTCTCTGCGATCTGACGCCGTCGTGTCAGTGTCAGGCGTGTCAGGTGTGTCAGGTGTGTCAGGTGTGTCAGGTGTGTCAGGTGTGTCAGGTGTGTCAGGTGTGTCAGGTGTCTCAGGCGTGTCAGGTGTCTCAGGTGTCTCAGGCGTGTCAGGTGTGTCAGGTGTGTCAGGCGTGTCAGGCGTGTCAGGTGTCTCAGGCGTGTCAGGCGTGTCAGGTGTCTCAGGCGTGTCAGTCGTGACTCAGTGTGTCAGGTGTGTCAGGCGTGTCAGGCGTGTCAGGTGTCTCAGGTGTGTCAGGCGTGTCAGTCGTGTCAGTCGTGTCAGGTGTATCAGGCGTGTTAGGCGTGTCGGGTGTCTCAGGCGTGTCAGTCGTGTCAGGTGTCTCAGGCGTGTCAGGTGTCAGGTGTCTCAGGCGTGTCAGTCGTGACCCAAGTGTGTCAGGTAGTGTCAGCGTGTCTAGGCGTGTCAGGTGTCTCCGGCGTGTCGACGGCGTGTCAGGCGGGTCA
>JAXIVJ010009930.1:0-47500 GCA_036785665.1 Chirona hameri
AGAGAGAGAGAGAGAGGGAGAGAGGGAGAGGGAGGGAGGGAGGGAGGGAGGGAGGGAGGGAGGGAGGGAGGGAGGGAGGGAGGGAGGGAAGGAGGGAGGAGATGGGAGTCATCTCCGAGACGTCGAGCAGGGGGCAAACATCTTGTTGCCCCCTGACATTTAAGAAGGACCCCCACAAATAAAAGGATGTTCCCGGGGAATTCTCCTATATCTGAAAAAATGTCTAAATATATAAACAACCGGGTTGAGTTTCGAGTCCACCCTTAAAATTTCCACCGGTAGATGTTCGAGGAGGCCCCAAAGGTAAACGTGACAATCCAAGGAGGCTAAAAAAACGCACAACCACAAGCTCCAAGGGACGGAAGAGACAATCGAGACAAGCTCCAAGGAGGCCTCTAAAATTCAACCACAAGCTCAATGGAGGCTCTTAAAAAGCCAGCCAGACAAGCTCCAAGGAGGCACTAAAAAGCAACAAAGGGCGAGACGAGGTACAAGAAGGCCCCACAACAAGATTCAAGACCATCCACAAGAGGCGCCTAGGTAAACACAATACTATCTGGACAGTAAAGTATGTGAATTATTCCAGAAACTACAATGAATAATGACACCAATGATGTTAGAAAGCAGTTTTGCAGTTTGTGATATTTATTATCGCGATGACTTACTCCCTGTAAAATGGCGTATAAGTGGTAAAAGTTGCGCGCGAAGAAATGTCATGCTCAAAGAGGCCTATTCTCGAATAGAGGTCCTTGATTTGGGCTTGCCCCCAGAAAAAACAAAATCCGTTCCGTCGTCCAAGAAACATTGCATTTGAATGTTTTTACATTTTCACCTGCATTTCTATGACTCTAACGATTGTCCAGTTTTTTAACGACTTAAAGAGTGACAGAGATGATTATCTAGTTTTTTTCAACGAATTAAAGAGTGACAGAGATCACTTTTTTAGAGAGCAAAAAGTGTGTATTTCTGAATGACTTCGCTTTTCTAAGGATTTATATATAGTCATCTTTTCATAGCAACCAGATGAAAATGAGATCCTTTCATGGATTCATAAAAATAAATGAGCATTAGTATGCAAATAAATAGATAGTTTTTATAAATAAAAATAGATAAATAGTTTTTAACGACTTAAAGAGTGACAGAGATGATTATCTAGTTTTTTAAAAACGAATTAAAGAGTGACAGAGATCACCTTTTTAGAGAGCAAAAAGTGTGTATTTCTGAATGACTTCGCTTTTCTAAGGATTTATATATAGTTATCTTTTCATAGCAACCAGATGAAAATGAGATCCTTTCATGGATTCAGACAAATAAATGAGCATTAGTATGAAAATAAATAGAAATCAAGAATACTTAATGCTGAACAAGAGCGATATGAATAATAAACCATACATTTAGGCGTCAATCTTTAAGATACAAATAAGAACGTACAAGCAGAACAATCTGGTACGCATACAGGAACACAACATTCAATTTCTCCCATAAAATCAAACTAACAAAACCAAAAAAAAGAGAAATGAAATGAAGCCTCGAAATTGAAATATTTCTAGTCAATAGCCGTTTTCACGAAGTATTATTGCGCTGAAAAGTTTCTGAAAGATTCTGAAAGTTTGAAAAACTACACAACTTTTACATGCGATTTTTGGCTAGAAATGTCCCTCATAATTTTGTAATATGTTGGTAAGAATAAAATATGTTGACAAAATTGGGGTTTGGTGGAAATAAGTAAGATAAGTATTGATAGAATCTTCCTGAAAAGTTTCAGGAAGATTCTATTAATACTGATCTTGCTTATTACTACCAAACCGCAATTTTGTCAACATATTTTATTCTTACCAACATATTACAAAATTATGAGGGACATTTCTAGCCAAAAATCGCATGTAAAAGTTGTGTAGTTTTCAAAACTTTCAGAGTCTTTCAGAAATTTTTCAGCCCAATAATCCTTCGTGAAAACGGCTAATAAAACAGATTTCAAACGCATTGAACACCATAAATTGAATATCAGACCATAATCAATCATTGTGAAAAGTGTGTGCAAAATATGCTGATAGTCTGTCAACTACAACAAAGTTAATATGCATTGCGTTTATGGAAGGATGCCCGGAGAAAACCTCATTATTCACATCAAATGTAGCAAGACGTTGCCTACTTTTCCTCATTCTTGTTTTCCCTAACGATTTACTATACATAGGTGCGCCTCCCACACAATGGGAAGACCAGGAAGAACTGCGAGAAGAGCGTGACAGCGGGCGATTCAGCTGCTAACCTGGTAGACCGAGTGAGAAGGCCGTCATTGTCGCCGTGTCGCGTTTCGTGACGCGCCCGCCCCTGTCCCCGTGTCCTAGATAACCCGTGACTCGGCCCTGAACCGAACATCACCCGCTAACCGACGGCGAGCGGACCACCGACAGGACAGCCGACCATTGTCTCGCAAAAGCGATAGGGTTTTTATGATTTTCCTCATCATTTAGGAAAGACGGGCACCTGACGGATTGGTCCAACAACTGCCGCTAGTGTACCCACTCCGGCTCGGCCTGTACCTGTCCGTCTGCCGCGAGTCACTACCGGCACCTCCCGTGTTGGCGCTGCCGATATGGGCACGCTGTACTGCACTGCCGCGACTCACTACCTTCACTACCTCCCGTGTTGGTGCTGTCGATATAGACACGCTGTACTGCCGCGAGTCACTACCTTCACTACCTCCCGTGTTGGTGCTGTCGATATGGACACGCTGTACTGCCGCGAGTCACTACCTTCACTGCCTCCCGTGTTGGTGCTGTCGATATAGACACGCTGTACTGCCGCGAGTCACTACCTTCACTACCTCCCGTGTTGGTGCTGTCGATATGGACACGCTGTACTGCACTGCCGCGAGTCACTACCTTCACTACCTCCCGTGTTGGTGCTGTCGATATGGACACGCTGTACTGTACTGCCGCGACTCACTACCTTCACTACCTCCCGTGTTGGCGCTGCCGATATGGGCACGCTGTACTGCACTGCCGCGACTCACTACCTTCACTACCTCCCGTGTTGGTGCTGTCGATATGGACACGCTGTACTGCACTGCCGCGAGTCACTACCTTCACTACCTCCCGTGTTGGTGCTGTCGATATAGACACGCTGTACTGCCGCGAGTCACTACCTTCACTATCTCCCGTGTTGGTGCTGTCGATATGGACACGCTGTACTGCACTGCCGCGAGTCACTACCTTCACTACCTCCCGTGTTGGTGCTGTCGATATGGACACGCTGTACTGCCGCGAGTCACTACCTTCACTACCTCCCGTGTTGGTGCTGTCGATATAGACACGCTGTACTGCCGCGAGTCACTACCTTCACTACCTCCCGTGTTGGTGCTGTCGATATGGACACGCTGTACTGCACTGCCGCGAGTCACTACCTTCACTACCTCCCGTGTTGGTGCTGTCGATATGGACACGCTGTACTGCCGCGAGTCACTACCTTCACTACCTCCCGTGTTGGTGCTGTCGATATAGACACGCTGTACTGCCGCGAGTCACTACCTTCACTACCTCCCGTGTTGGTGCTGTCGATATGGACACGCTGTACTGCACTGCCGCGAGTCACTACCTTCACTACCTCCCGTGTTGGTGCTGTCGATATAGACACGCTGTACTGCCGCGAGTCACTACCTTCACTACCTCCCGTGTTGGTGCTGTCGATATGGGCACGCTGTACTGCACTTCCGCGACTCACTACCTTCACTACCTCCCGTGTTGGTGCTGTCGATATAGACACGCTGTACTGCCGCGAGTCACTACCTTCACTACCTCCCGTGTTGGTGCTGTCGATATGGACACGCTGTACTGCACTGCCGCGAGTCACTACCTTCACTACCTCCCGTGTTGGTGCTGTCGATATGGACACGCTGTACTGCCGCGAGTCACTACCTTCACTACCTCCCGTGTTGGTGCTGTCGATATAGACACGCTGTACTGCCGCGAGTCACTACCTTCACTACCTCCCGTGTTGGTGCTGTCGATATGGACACGCTGTACTGCACTGCCGCGAGTCACTACCTTCTCTACCTCCCGTGTTGGTGCTGTCGATATAGACACGCTGTACTGCCGCGAGTCACTACCTTCACTACCTCCCGTGTTGGTGCTGTCGATATGGACACGCTGTACTGCCGCGAGTCACTACCTTCACTACCTCCCGTGTTGGTGCTGTCGATATTGACACGCTGTACTGCCGCGAGTCACTACCTTCACAACCTCCCGTGTTGGTGCTGTCGATATGGACACGCTGTACTGCACGCTGTTGAGCATGAAGAGCTCTGCATCGACAGGTACTGACGGAATTAGAGTCCGTATGATCCAAACATTTTGTGAGGGACTCGTCCACGCACTCCTGACCGTTGTCAACTCGTGCCTAACGACAGGGGAGGTACCTGCCGAGTGGAAACACGCACTGGTCACTCCCATCCCCAAGGGCAAGGTCAGCACCAACCCTAAGGACACACGACCCATTTCCATTCTGCCCGCGGCTATGAAATAGTTGAACGCGTAGTCCAGCGCCAGGTTGTTGACTACCTCGAGTCACACCACCTGCTGTCCGCCGCGCAGCACGGCTATCGCCGGCGGCATGCCACGGAGGCCGCACTTAGCGGCGTAACCGATAGAGTATTGAGAGCTATGGACTGTGGTGAAATTTCAGTGCTTGTGCTATGTGATTTATCGAAATGCTTTGATGTCGTGCCGCATCATTTGCTCCTTAAAAAGCTAGCTCTGTACGGTGTAGACACCCACTGGTTCTCAAACTACCTCGCCGGCCACACGCAGCAGGTGCAGATACGTCGGCGTGACGGCAGCACAACCCTGCCACAAACCAAGCCCAACACCATAGGTGTGTATCAGGGCGGCAGCCTCAGCTGCGCGCTGTTCATGTTGTTTGCTAATTATCTTAGCTTGTATGTGCCCGAGCCGGTGACCGCTGTACAATTTGCGGACGACACGCAAATACTTATAACCGGTAAGAAACAGGACATTCACCAGTTGATCCGTACCATGGAAGACACCCTAGACGTGATGTACCGTTGGTTTAGTACACACGGCATGAAACTGAACGCTGGAAAAAAAACAGATGTTAGTGTTAGGAACTCCAGCCATGTTACGCACTATGCCTGAAGTTAGGATCAGTTTCTGCGGCGCAGACGTCATTGACAGCAAAGTGATGAGGAACCTAGGACTCGAAATGGACCGCCATCTGAACTACCAGGCCCACATAGATCGGCTCACACAGAGATGTAACGGTGTCCTGATTGCACTGAGTCACGCCCGATACGTCACCCCCCGATCCGCACTGAAACCAATCGTGCAGGCGCTCGCGGTGTCGATTGTCCGCTACTGTATGTCAGTATATGGAACATGTGGTGAGACCCAGCTTCACCGAGTGCAGACAATTCTGAATTTATGTGCCCGTGTTGTAGGTGGTAGGCGCAAACGTGAGCATGTGACTGATGCGTTCCATGACCTCAGGTGGTTTGATGCTGGGGAACTTGTTAGGTACCATCGAGTGTGTGTTGTACATGACGCGATAGAGACAGGCCAGCCAGAGGCTATAGTCTCTACCTTTGGACTGGCTGCCAACCAGCTACATGACCACGATACCAGGCGAGCCGGTGATATCACGCTGCCGCGCATTAGGACTGAAGCTGGGCGACGCCGTCTGTGTTACAGCGCTGCGCAGGACTACAACCAACTACCAATTGCGACCCACCACGCAGGCTTCCGGCAGCGCCTGCGCGAGTTTATTCTGCGCCAGACGTAGACTGAGCTACCCGACTCGCTATGTGCGCTATTTTAGCATTATCTCTTTCGTTATGCCTATTAGCGTGCTACCTGTTCCTGGCCGGGCGAGCATTCGGGTGATACCATTTTATCCAGTTATTCGTTTTAGTCCACTGACTCGCAACGGTGAAAAGCCATACATGTTGTGGACCCATTGTTAAATAAACTGTCTGTCTGTCTGTCTGTCTGTCTGTCTGTCTGTCTGTCTGTCTGTCTGTCTGTCTGTCTGTCTGTCTGTCTGTCTGTCTGTCTGTCTGTCTGTCTGTCTGTCTGTCTGTCTGTCTGTCTGTCTGTCTGTCTGTCTGTCTGTCTGTCTGTCTGTCTGTCTGTCTGTCTGTCTGTCTGTCTGTCTGTCTGTCTGTCTGTCTGTCTGTCTGTCCGTCTGTCTGTCTGTCTGAGCAGGCGACGAGGCCCGCTCAAATATGGGGCCGCGGTCATCAGCTTCAGTAAATCAAGACGTGTTGTAGACTGGTAATCAATTTGCAAGTACCTACGGAGGGCGTTTAAAAAGTTTGAAATTATAATGGGATCATCTATCGTTTGGTGACGCTTGATGAGCAGTCTCCAATTATATAATTTAAATCAAATCGAAGAATATTTAGGGGTCCCGCAAGTCCGTCAAAGTTTCCTCTATGTAACCGGCCAGTGCCTCGTTCGAATCTTGTGGTCGACTATTCAATACAATTGTTTTTCAGCAGCAAATAAGCGTGTTTTTGGAACATCTGAAACTTCAGATCACAGAATGTAGTGGAACAACATATTTGTTTGCCAAAATAGGCAGGTAAATTCAACTAAATATACACAATCCCATATTCGAGCATTTACAGAACCTGTCTGCAAAGCATCGACACTAAATTCGACCTGCAGAGGAATGTATTCTTCTTCCCGCTTGCTGGTTTTATTTGTGCATTCAGCAACCTAAAAACACGCGACAAAACGTGGCAAGTAACATAGGTGCGGTACGTTCAGTGTGGGTTCAGGGGTGGACACGGCTGTGGGCGACGACGATCTGCGGCAAATACTGTTTTTTCGAACACGTTCTTGATCAGGGCGGTTTAGAAATGTTTCACGTTTTTCGATTCCTGGCTTCATTTGTGCATTGAACAGCGTAGGAGTACGCAACAAAACATGGGAAGTAACACAAGTAAGCACGTTACGGGCGGGGTTCCGTCGATGTATTAGCACATTGTACAGTGATTTACAGCTCAGGCCGGCTTCAGGCCAAGTGCAGGGGTTGAGCCGGCGATGAGCCTCGACGACCTGCAGCAGATACTGCTTTTCGGTCTCGTTCTTAGTCAGAGCGTTGTTGAAGTCCGAGATAAGCTTGATCCCGCGTTCCGCTCCATCGTTTACGACTTTGAGCTTCTGAACCAGCGCCGGAGCCCGTTGGTAGGATTCGTCGTTCTCCTACTGGTTGGCCGGTACGGCGATGAAGGACATCGGAAGTTTCAGTGCCTACAGCGTCTCGCGGGACCCGCTGGAGACGAGTTGTTGAACTTTGACCTCTTCGATATAGGAGGGAGCCGCCCACTTCTTCCGCCCCAGCTCTGGCCTCTCCTTCTCAAGACTCGCCGCGACTTCCGTCTTCTGGTCGAGGGACAGCTTCCCGCTGAAGAGCGACAGCCCGGCGAGATCCGTCCCTAGATACCACAGGTGATCCGTCCCTATATACCACAGGTGTATAGCGACAGCCCGGCGAGATCCGTCCCTAGATACCACAGGTGATCCGTCCCTATATACCACAGGTGTATAGCGACAGCCCGGCGAGATCCGTCCCTATATACCACAGGTGTATAGCGACAGCCCGGCGAGATCCGTCCCTAGATACCACAGGTGATCCGTCCCTATATACCACAGGTGTATAGCGACAGCCCGGCGAGATCCGTCCCTATATACCACAGAGATCCGTCCCTATATACCACAGGTGTATAGCGACAGCCCGGCGAGATCCGTCCCTATATACCACAGGTGATCCGTCCCTATATACCACAGGTGTATAGCGACAGCCCGGCGAGATCCGTCCCTAGATACCACAGGTGTATAGCGACAGCCCGGCGAGATCCGTCCCTATATACCACAGGTGATCCGTCCCTATATACCACAGGTGTATAGCGACAGCCCGGCGAGATCCGTCCCTAGATACCACAGGTGTATAGCGACAGCCCGGCGAGATCCGTCCCTATATACCACAGGTGTATAGCGACAGCCCGGCGAGATCCGTCCCTATATACCCCAGGTGTATAGCGACAGCCCGGCGAGATCCGTCCCTATATACCACAGGTGATCCGTCCCTATATACCACAGGTGTATAGCGACAGCCCGGCGAGATCCGTCCCTATATACCACAGGTGATCCGTCCCTGTATACCACAGGTGTATAGCGACAGCCCGGCGAGATCCGTCCCTATATACCACAGGTGTATAACGACAGCCCGGCGAGATCCGTCCCTATATACCACAGGTGATCCGTCCCTATATACCACAGGTGTATAGCGACAGCCCGGCGAGATCCGTCCCTATATACCACAGGTGATCCGTCCCTATATACCACAGGTGTATAGCGACAGCCCGGCGAGATCCGTCCCTATATACCACAGGTGTATAGCGACAGCCCGGCGAGATCCGTCCCTATATACCACAGGTGATCCGTCCCTATATACCACAGGTGTATAGCGACAGCCCGGCGAGATCCGTCCCTATATACCACAGGTGTATAGCGACAGCCCGGCGAGATCCGTCCCTATATACCACAGATGATCCGTCCCTACATACCACAGGTGTATAGCGACAGCCCGGCGAGATCCGTCCCTATATACCACAGGTGTATAGCGACAGCCCGGCGAGATCCGTCCCTATATACCACAGGTGATCCGTCCCTATATACCACAGGTGTATAGCGACAGCCCGGCGAGATCCGTCCCTATATACCACAGGTGATCCGTCCCTATATACCACAGGTGTATAGCGACAGCCCGGCGAGATCCGTCCCCAGATACCACAGGTGTCGTCGGAATGTCTTGACGACAGCGTCCGAGATGGCAGGGTTGATGGCGCGATAGGACGTGACGTTACGGAGGAGGGAGAGGTCGTTGACTGCGGCGTCGTCAGCGTTGGGACTAACGACGTCACCACGCTCTGGCGTGCACGGTGCACACAAACAGGACGAGTGCCCGCAGTCCCTCCTCGTCTCACTGCGAGAGAGCTGGAACTGGCGCTGAAGAGGACGGTCTTGACCGCGTACAGTGCTTTCGCCATCCACCGTGCATGGTAAAACGCGTCTGGTCGCAGGAATGTATCCGAGACTTGGCCGGTGGTCACCTCCAGCACCAACTCACAGTGATGCAATTGGCGTTCAAAACTGGCCAAAACCTCAAATTTTGACTGATTGGAAACAGCTTAACCCTCGCCCTACGGGGGGGGGGGGGGCTGACAGGCCCCTCTGAGTTTTTTTTCTTGAATAGCTTTTTACACGTGCGGCGCATCTTGCTGAAATTTTCGGTAACTGAGTTAACAACAATTATACGTATGCTGTAAAAATTTAATTGAAATTGGTTAAACAGTTTGGGAGATAATCAAGTTTTGATGACGTCATGCTGGTGGAAAAATATAAATATTTGAAAAATGGTAGAAAACAGTTTTAAAGGAAATTGCAAACGCAATTCACCAAAGATACAAAATCGAATTCTCTTTAAAATGGAAACCCCGAATTTTCAAAATTTTGGATTTTTGACCCCTAAAATAAAAAAAAATAACGTTTTTTTTAATCCCCACAAAATCAAATTTTCAAAGATGTTAGCAAAACCGGAACATATGTGAGATAACTGAGTATGGACAATATCCATACCAAATTTCAAAGCAATATCTTCATTTGTGACTGAGTGATGGCTCCTAAGTGTAAGAAACTGATGACGTCATTAAACACAAAAAAAAACTTTCTGTATTTCTGAGCCAAAACTGGTCAGGAACATGCCTTTTTAGTTACATTGATCAATTTCTAATTTTGAAGTTTTCTGAAGAGCAAAATCGCTGTTCTGGACGTGGTAAATCCGAGGTCATTCACTTGACCTGGAAGGTCACCCGTTGACCTGAAACCTAAAAATTGCATACTGTTAGATTCCTCTCATGACAGGCAACATGCTAGTTCTTACCGCATTGCTCTAAATTGCTTGGTTTGGAAGTTAACAGGGGGGGGGGCTGTCAGCCCCCCCCGAAGGTGAAAGAAGCTCCCGTAGGGCGAGGGTTAAACCTATTATTTTATAGAAGAGGGATACTTGGAGCATTTTAAAACACTTGGTAGAGTTATCTTTCTCACATAGCTGCTAACAACTGCCGAAAGTCGAGGCGCTCTGTATGCCGCCTCATGACGCCGGCGCGGCGAACAAAATACATGATTTAAAATGAGGCCTACTAATTGTAATACAAATACCGTAATGTATGTATTGTATGTCCACTCATTGGGATGTGCCAAGTCTGTTTGCAGCCGGAAAACATCGAAGGTAGTGTTTTAGGCATGCTATGGTACTGTATGTAAAATATTTTGGTAGCATTATTTACATGCAACATGATGGTTATTTGACTACACAAAATTTGCACAACCAGCACCCACTAGCGGAAGATTGCATGAGTACCGTGAACATGTTCTCGATACGCCTGTGCAAAAATTAGCTGGTAGCCAGTGTGCAAACCGACGCCATGGCTGTTTTAGTGGAATGTTTTCGTGTCCGGCGATGTGGGGGGGGGGGGGGGCAGATTCTGCCCCTTGCTATCTTCCGAACCAATAACTGCAGCGAGACATGCAAGGCGGCAATCGAAAGCTCTAAATGCAACACATCTAATGCATGCACGGAATTTTCAAAATAAGGTCACATTTAAGGTCACGGTCAGGTCAAACTCGAGGTATTTTAGTTGATGGACCATACTTTCCATTCAGAGCATTGGATTGCGACTATTATCGCATACTGTACTATAAAAGATATAATACATCTCCCGCATAGGCGAAAGTGAAATTGTAAGCAAAGGTCAAGGCCAGGTCACAAAAGGTCACTATTGGCAAGAGGTCTACGAAAGCCACGCGACACATGTTTTATGGCTATTTTACACGTATAATTCGATAGTAGTAGCTATTGTCACAACCTGACCCCATATCATGTCCCTTAGGTGAAGTTCGGGTCAAGGCCAGGTTGTGGTTGGAAGTTCAAAATTTGAAATTGATTGATCTAAATAACAAAAGCAAGTTTCTAGACTAGTTTTGTCTCAGAAATACAGAGGTGGCATTTATTTGTCTGTATCTGGTCACACAAAACCAAAAACACAACTTAAAAAATGGCGTAATGAGTTAGTCATACTTAGGGAGCCATAAGTCCGTCAAAAATAAAGATATTGCTTTGAAATTTGGTTTGGATATCATTCATACTTGGTTCTCCAATAAGCATTCAGGTTATTTCATATTTTGATAATTTTGATTTTGTGGATTTTTTCTCTCCGAAAAAAACGTTTTATTTGTATTTTTAGGGGCCAAAAACTTGACATTTCATTATCACCATCTTATATCTGAATAAAGGGGTATTAATACTATTAATATCTGACATAGGGTGAAATTAATACCATTTTCGGAATCAGTGCCTAGAATCAGCTTTAGAACTACTCAATAACGCCCAAGGCAATCACAGGTCAATGACCTCGGTTGACCTGAAAAGGGTCATGACCTCAGCTTAAATCATGTATCATGATTTCACGTCCTCTTTCGTCCAGCCATAGTCCTAGGAGGCGATTAGCAAACCAACTGCAAGCTCAGCATGACAACCTTGTGTCATGACGTCATAGGTCAATGACCTGACCTGACCTGGCATACACTAACAATTGTTAGGCTCTCCTCATTCATGATTTTCATTTGAGCACAAAATGATCCTTCCATCTCAGTTAGTTTTCGAGCTAGATGTTTTGGCCAGTTTTGACCTCCAGTTGCATCACAGTGCGGCTGAGCGAACTCCCGGTAGTCGTCCAGCGCTCCTCCCGCCGCCGGGATGTTTAGGCCAGTTTTGACCTCCAGTTGCATCATAGTGCGGCTGAGCGAACTCCCGGTAGTCGTCCAGCGCTCCTCCCGCCGCCGGGAGGTTTTGGCCAGTTTTGACCTCCAGTTGCATCATAGTGCGGCTGAGCGAACTCCCGGTATTCGTCCAGCGCTCCTCCCGCCGCCGGGATGTTTTGGCCAGTTTTGACCTCCAGTTGCATCATAGTGCGGCTGAGCGAACTCCCGGTAGTCATCCAGCACTCCTCCCGCCGCCGGGATGTTTTGGCCAGTTTTGACCTCCAGTTGCATCATAGTGCGGCTGAGCGAACTCCCGGTAGTCATCCAGCGCTCCTCCCGCCGCCGGGATGTTTTGGCCAGTTTTGACCTCCAGTTGCATCATAGTGCGGCTGAGCGAACTCCCAGTAGTCGTACAGCGCTCCTCCCGCCGCCGGGATGCGTGCTTGCAGTACTCATATGGTGAATACATCAGCATCGTTCCGCAACCCGGGCCAAATGTCTGTTTTATATAAGAAAGCGTAATCCTTTCAATTATTTAGTCATTCGAAGTAGGGAATGTTAAAAAATATGATAATTTGTAGTGCAAAGCCAGTTTTGTAAAACGTCGACGCCGGTATTCGAACGAGGTGCTGACCGGTTACATAGGAGAAACTTTGACGGACTTGCGGGACCCCTA
The DNA here is from genome assembly GCA_036785665.1 of Chirona hameri. NCBI lineage: Eukaryota > Metazoa > Arthropoda > Thecostraca > Balanomorpha > Balanidae > Chirona > Chirona hameri. The sequence goes on from JAXIVJ010009930.1 coordinate 12,520, forward strand.
AATATTCTTCGATTTGTGTGAAATTGTATATTTGGAACTTGCTCATCAGACGTCACCAAAAGATAGATGATCCCGTGGAAAATGTCGTGGTTGAAAATTAGCCTGTGTAAAATGAAAGGGGCTGCGCACAGCTGACAAGCCTGTCCTTCGCAACAAAATAGTCCATTCAATCAAACGCAGAGACATAAATGTTAACAAAACGAATTATAAAACTTTTCCGCTGCGTAAGAAGCTGCTCGCCAAAAGCGTGCAGCACGGAGTGGTTGATGGTGCGTAAACCTTCAATCTTTTGAACTGGGTCACACTAGCTTGCATGCAGAGTAGAACAGTTGTATGAATACAAGTTGAGGAAACATGGCCGCGGAAAATGTACGGCCTGGTTATTTTTCGTCGAACGTCGTCCTGCTTAAGGCATGGCGTGGCAAACAACACCCTAATCAAATGCGCATCGCTATGAAACCCCAGTGAGTAAAAATGCTTACTGTATGTATAGTGCCTCCCTCACTATGGTGATGCCTTTCACAGTGTTGGGTACAGGCGTCAGTGATATTTCCCCGCATTTGCAAGTCACTAGATCGCGACATAGCGTTGCATGAAATATACGACATTTATTGGCTATTATGGCTGAACTGGACCGTATTTTAATTTGTGGTCGACATTAAAACGTTGAAAGACATAACACAACACTGCATACAAATGTACAATATCGTTGTTAGAATATCAATACCTAAGTTTTCCCATTTTTATGTTTTTCGAGGCTAGAAGTGTTTGGCCAGAATTAAAACAACATCACAAATAGCACATTAAAAAATATATTTTCAAATTGACTATCTTTTTGGAGGCGTTGCATGCTATTTTCCATCTGTTGACAAAGACGATATGGCAGTACCGGAAGTGTAAGACAGCCAGGATGAACACAATATGATGCTGGATCTGATCTGGCAAGTGGGACACAACAACATGAGGATAACGTGGCATTTCTGACGCCAGCAGACACGTGAGAGTCCCAGGTGAGGTGTTCAGAAAACAGTGATCCAAGATTCTTCACCGTGGGGCCCTCACGCACTCGTCGGCCGTCGCGCACGTAAACCCTCGCGGAACCGTTGAGTAGTGGGAAGCATGCCACAGCAATTTTGACCAGATCCACTGACGATGTTCCCGTGTTTTCCCCCTTAGCGTTCCTATCCCAAGTGAAACCATAAAAATCACGGTCGCTTAGCGTTCGCTCGGTAATAATGACTCTCCCCTTCTCCCACACGCAACCCCTTCTCAATAGAAACCACAGCACTCTTTAACCTCAACCGGGGTTTCCATTCCCGTTACAAGTCGAGTCGCGGGTCCAAATGTGACTGTTTTACCGGCGGGGACGCGGCACGCACTGGCCTGCTGACGTCATGCGGTGACATGTGACCGCCGTTACTATCACTCCAAGGGCATTCGAAGGTCAGCAGCCAGCCGTCGAAGCAGCAATGTGGCAGAACCAGAGCGACAACTGACTAACTATGCCAGGAAAGACGCGCCCGGCGGCGTCCACCGTTGCCACGATACGATCTCTGTGACGGCGCCGGGCCGCCACCGGGCCGCCGACGATGCCTTATATGGCCTGGCAGCGCCCGGCCCCATCACGTCAAGTGTGACACGCCAAACTCGGCTTTTCGCGGTGATCTTTCGCTGGCAGTCGATTGTGGCGGCGAAGGACGCTGGTATTCGGTACGGCCAGCCCCGTGATACCGATGGCGATGGACCGTAGTGGCAAACGTTGAGGCACCGAAGATATTGGCTTAAACCCGCGCCCCGGTGGGCCTCTGAGCTACTTTCTTTCTTTATTTTTTATTTAAGCTTTGTTACAACGTCCACATAGTGGCTGTTATGTTGTAGAGTCAGTTATACATAGGTCGCCGCGCTAATAAAATGTAATTTAGACAAGTACATACATCACACCTTACATGCCCTCCTAAAACTAAAAGCAAGGCGATGATTATGAAGAGAGAAAAAAACGCAAATGGGCGACGGTAAAAATACATCGTGACAAAAGTCTGCAATGAAGATAAACTACAAGAATGGCTATACAAACGACCTCATTACACATAGTGTAATAAGGTCATAAAATCAATTAAAGCTGCACAGTGTCTACAGGGTTTTTCATAATGAATGTTACTTTTAAATCAGCCGTAGGAAGACCAAAAATATTATAAAGCTCGCGGATTTTTAGGTTATATTGTTGCAAAAACGTGAAGGTTTTATCTGTGCAAAAATTACTCCGAAACAATTAGTCTGATGGATGTTATAGGCCAACAATGTCGAGGCCCAAGAAACGCTGCAACGCGCCGTTTTCAAACGAAGAGGCAGTTTAGGCAGTCCCTCAGTATGGTGCGCTGAAAAGCATAGCTGCAGTGCGCCGAAAGTTTGACAGTCACTTTCAGAAAATAAATGTCATACCATCAAGGATGGTTTTCAAGAGACTGGTCGAAAGGTATCAGTCAACACGCTCCATCTCCCCATCAAAACCTCAGGGTCGAACTGCAACACATCAGCTGAGCTCGTGGAGAAAACTCGACAGATGGTGGAGCCATATCAAGCAGCCGAGAAAAGCATCTGTCCCCAGGATTGCCAAGTCGTTGCCACATCCACAACTGTGTGGTGGATTATGCGGAAGAAGCTGGGGTGGAAGCCGTATAACCCCATGTTACCGTGCCGCTGAACGCAGCCCACTAGGCAGGCAGACGAGAATTATGGAAGTAGCTTGCTGATAATTCTGCAATTGTTGGCCTATAACATCCATCAGACTTATTGCTTCGGGGTAATTTTTGCACAGATACAAACCTTCACGTTTTTGCAACAATATAACCTAAAAATCCGCGAGCTTTATAATATTTTTGGTCTTCCTCCGGCTGATTTAAAAGTAACATTCATTATGAAAAACCCTGTAGGATTCCGCTCTGACGTTCCTCCCACACATTCTAGCAGTTGGTGCCTCACGCACGGTTGGTGTCGCTCCGTTCCAACTAGTAACAGCGCGGTACATGAAGAAGCGTCGAGCGCGTTCGGTGCGTACTTTAGGAAGATGCAGCTGACCAGCTTCGACGGCCCGGGTGCTGCGTGCTGAAACCTCTGCTCGGGACTCCACTAAAGCCTTTAAACTTGCTGAATATGTTTCCTCATTCAGAATCGTATGAATGGTTACAATATCCTTCTCCAAAATGAGTTTTTCCAGTCTCTGCCGATTGAGCTCCTCAAAAAGAGGTGCGACATGCTCGTTACGCCTTGAGGAGGTAACAATTTGAGCCGCATGGTTCAGCACCTTTTGGACACGTTTCCGCTGGACATCTCGACATCCACCCCACACGGTAAGGCAGTACATGGTGTGTGGGAAGACCAATGTCTCGACAATGAGCTTCTTAACTGCGGTGGGTAACTTATTAGCAAACTTAGCGATGCCGGCTAAAGTAGCGTAAGATTTTCTAATCACCTGATTTAGCCCCTCGCCCTAATGGGGGGGGGGGGGATCAAAATGACCCTCCCACTATTGTGTATTGGCGCGCTGCCAGTGGTCGGTGGGCCGGCGGACCCCTGGTTGTTAGACCGGCCCGCTGTACAGACGGGGCTGACCCCGGCGGTGACCTCTCACCGCCGCGGGCTGACACCGCTGTAATGACTGAGCTGGGTCGGAGACCGATAATACAGTCACCACCGATCGTCCAGAGCTTGCAGAGGTGCCGGCAGCGGCAGCAAACACAACACCCACTAACTCGAAAACTAAAAGGGCTGCTAGAAAGACGCAGCAAAAAAAAACGTTCGAAAACTCTCGACAATGACATTCGAAGTTACTACGGGCATATTTTTATCAGGTCGATATTGAGGTCACCAGAGGTCACTGAAGGTCAAATTTTCCTAGTATAGGACGTTGCCCCAGAAACTCCCAAATATCTCGGGAACTATGATAGCTAGGAATAAACGGAAACAAGCCATAGAAAGCTCTTGAAAGGTGCAATCGCCTTTAGTTGTCCTTAAATTTTTAGCTCGGGTCAATAGCTTAGACTCCAGAGGTCACGATGGCATACATTTTTAGCTCAGGTCAATAGCTTAGACTCCAAAAGTCACGATGGCATTTTCTTCCAAAAAGTTGTTCGTAAATAACTTGTTATCAATTGAACATAGAGCAATAACTGTAACACAATCGAGTTTATCTCGTCAAGACGTTTCGAAACATATTGATGGTGACCTGGTTAGGTCATCTTCAAAATTTGACCTCAGGGCAAGGTCATTTGGTGACCCAGTTAGGTCATGTTGCATAATAGGCGATGCGTCTTGACGAGACAAACACAGTGGTGCCATTCCCACGTCTCCAGCGATATTCCATGAGTTATTGGTAAACAAAAGTATTGACCTTGGATGACCTCAGCTGACCTTGCAAAGGTCCCTGAGCAACAATTACACAGGGCCATCAATAATGAACCAAAATAACATGATTCTAAAAGAATTTACCTGATTTAATGCATATTCTCTGAATAAGAAGCATTTGCATATTTCCCTAGTGACTTATAATGAGGTCACGAAATCCACCTGACCTAAGTCACCGATATTAAAAAATCCAAGACATACCGATTGTAGGTACTTATGACCTTATGAAATCCAGAAAGTTTCAAATATCTCAGAAAAACACTGTGGCTTTGACAACCACAAACATTTTTGGAAGCAAGGTCCCATGTCGTAACTTATTGACTTGACCTGAGATGACCTGGGGTCAACATTTTGGCACAGAATGGGTAATTGATGCCCAAACACCTATGCCAAATTTGTCGGAGTTGCTCGCCGCCGTTTTCCCGCTATTCCCGAAAAGCCTCAGGGGGGGGGGGGGGGGGGCAAAATGACCCCCACACCAGGGCGAAAGCTTACGTTTTTAGCATATCAAAATAATAATATTGACTGACGATTTCGTACATGTATGGTACCACAACACTAACAATGTAACACGAAAGTAATAATGCGCTCGAAATACTCCTCAATCCACCCGCACTTAAAGGGATATTGCCACCTCGCAGGCCAATATGGAGTTTTCGTGTGTATCGGTAGATTAACCCGCACACTGCAGGGGCTTTGCGCCGAACACGAACGGCAGGGGGGTTGATTTCCGCCCCCCCCCCTGAGATCTCGAAAACTACGCTACGTAGCGAGAAGCGGAAAACGGCATTTGATAGATTGATACATGTTCTATCGAAAGTATTTCAGTTTTGTTTTAGGTCAGGACAAAATTGAGGTCACCAAAGGTCATCAAGGTCAAATTTTCCATTTTTTTTCCTGTTTTAGGACACCGCTCCAGAAATTCCCATATATCTAAGAAACTATGCTAGTTAGAAACAAACGGAAAACAGCAAACGCCAGCCATTGACATTTTCCATCGGTAAGGTGTCCTCAAATTTGATCTCAGGCCAACATTTGAGGCTCCAGAGGTCAAAAAAGGAAAAAAATGATTTTTTTTTGTGCTAAATCGTTTTTTTTTTGTTATTACCTTTTTACTTAATAAAGATAACGGAAAACTGTTTATGCCATTGTGTTTATCTTGTCAAGGCGCTTTGCATGATATAAATCGTGACCTTGTTAAATTAACTACAAAATTTGACCTCAGGTCAAGGTCAAGTGGTGACCCAAATAGGGCATGTTGCATATGGGAAGGCGTGTCTCGACGAGCCAAACACATTGATGTCTGTTGTACTTCTCTATCTTCATTATATATTCATATATATATATTCAAGGATATGCATGACTAATATCATGCATATCCTTGAAATAGGAAGCATTTGTATATTTCCCCATTCACTTATTATGGGGAGGTTACGAAATTGACCTGACCTTAGGTCACCGATATCAAAATTCCGAGATAAAAGAATTGTAAGTACTCATGCCCTCATGACATCCTGTAAGTGTCAAACTGATCGGTGAAAAACTCTGGCTTTGGCACGACTGCAAACATATTTGGAGGTGGGGTCACTTGACCTGGTCTGGTGACCTAACCTGAGATGACCCGAGGTTATTTTTTCCCCAAAGTGTGCGCAATTGATGTCCTAACAGGTGGGCCAAAACCCAGCGGCGCTGCGCACCGCCGTTTTTCGCTATCTTTGAAAGACCTGAGGGGGAGGGGACGGAAATCAACCCCCCTGTAGTGCATGGGTTAAGCGTGTTCGATTTCACCTGAAAAATTTGCTTCCCGAAACTCCCCCCATTAGATCAAAAATACATTTGCACCACTCATGATTGGCACACATTCGTAAAATTGGAGTCGCCTCATCACTATTTAGAATCACTTTTTTGCGGACTATGATTTGCTTTTGAATATTACAAACTGAACATCATCATTCCGTTAGTGCACTTTATAATTAAAATGCGTATACAGTTAATTCTAATTTCAGCAACCATAGCCTCTTTCATAATAAAACATGAATAAAACAGCAAGAATGGCTATGGCTCGACTTTGGGGCAGTAGGAGATTTGTGACCAATACCTTATAACACAGATATACTTTTCAAGGTCAAGTCTCGGCGAATTCGGACGCTTCGGCTTTGGGCAGGCGCCAATTTCACAACCAAACTGGATGAGAGCGGCCATCATGAATCTAGTAATGAGCACAGCTGGGACCAACGTTTTGGAGTCAGAAAGAAAAAAATGCCGATACCCTACTTTATGTGCTGGATGAGCAAGTTTGAGCTTGAGCAAACACGATTGTTGATCCCCACCATTTATTTAAGTTGCTTTTTAGAAATCCTCCGGAGGTGGCAATATCCCTTTAAATCAGACCAATCCTGAGCGGGTGTGCTCAATGACAATCACCGAGAGTTATATCTTATCAACGTAATCAATAAATGTAATAAACCAATGTTATCATTAATGTCTTATCATCGCATCACAGTTCTTGGGTGTTTTTAATCGGCATTTTACAGGCGAACCACCTATTATCCAGTGACCAGGGGCGTCGCTGACGGAGGGGGTTGGTCTCGACCCCCACTTTTGAAAACGGGAGGGTCGACCCCACACCACTTTTTATGGCGGTCGACCCCCCCCCCCCACACACACACTTTTATGGCGGAAGCTGATTCCAGTTATCATGTAATTCCTATTAAAATCAAGATTGGAATATGAAAAATACGACGTGGAAATGGGCTCAGTCAGTTACTGATGAAACTTCCTTCGTTTTCCCTTCGACACACCGCTCCTCAGAAAGGAAAACGAAGGAAATTTCATCCGTAACATGGCCTATGCCCGTAGCACTAAAATGCGACATAAGTGAGGCCACTATGTTTGTGGTGTACACAGTACACTCGGTAATATCATATAATTACAATTGCAATTGGTAGTCATCAAAGCTTGTCGGTCCTGGTTGATCAAGGAATCATGGACATCAGGTCCTTTTAACCCGCGCCGTACCGGTGCTCGGCGCCACCTTCGCCGTGCCGGGGGGGGGGGGGGGGGGGGGGGCGTTTCGACGCTCCCCCTCGAACTCGGCTAATATGGGACGTAAACAAAACCCCAAAATACCGTTCGAAAGCTCGTTAAAAAGCATTTTGAAACTATTTCAGTCATTTTTTCGCTCTAGTCAATTTTGAGGTCATCAGAGGATATCAAAGGTCAGATTTGCCAGTTTCAGGACTTCGCTTCAGAAACCTCCAAATATCTCGGGAACTATGATAGCTAGGAACAAACGGAAGAAACAATCGAAAGCCATTGCAAAATGCAATCACCATGGTGTCCTCAAATCTTAACTCAGGTCAATCGTTTAGGCTCCAGAGGTCATCGAAGGTCAAAAAGGCTATTGTTTACCAGTCGCAAATAACCTTTTTATAATAAAGATAAGGCAAAAATGTTGACGCCATCGTGTTTGTCTCGTCAAGGCGTTTCGAATCATATTCATGGTGACCAGGTTAGGTCAACTTAAAACAATGACCTCAGGTCAAGCTCAAGTGGTGACCCAAGTAGGTCATGTTGCATATTAGGATACGTGTCTCCACGAGACAAACACAGTGGTGCCAGTTTCACGTCTCTATCTTCATTCTGTGATTAATTATTGACAAACAAGTGTTGGTGACCTCGGATGACCACAGCTGGCCAACTGTAGTGGCCACTGAACAATAATTGCACCTGGATCATCAATAATGGCCTATAATAACATGATCCAGAAGGAATTGGACTGATATCGTGCATATTTTCGGAATAGGGAGCATTTTAATATTTCCCCATTTACTTATAATAACGAGGTCACGAAATTGACCCGACCTTAGGTCACCGATATTCAAAGTCCGAGATAACGGAATTGTAGGTACCTATAACCCTATGAAATCCTGTAAGTTTGATACCGATCGGTAAAAAACGTGTCTGTGGTACGACCGTGAACGTTTCTGGACGTGGGGTCACGTGACATGACCTGGTGAGGGGTCACGTGACATGGCCTGGTGACCGACCTGAGATAAAGTCTGGTGACCGACCTGAGATAAAGTCTGGTGACCGACCTGAGATAAAGTCTGGTGACCGACCTGAGATAAAGTCTGGTGACCGACCTGAGATAACTCGAGGTAATTTTTTGACACGATGTGGGTAAATTGATCCCCGAACACCTGCGCCAAAACAGCGGCGCAGCGCGCGCTGTTTCTTTTTTAGCGGGGAAACCTTAACCCGCGCACTGCAGGGGGGGTTGATTTCCGCCCCCTCATGTTTTTCTCAGATAGCGAAAAAACGGCAGCGCGCAGCGCCGCCGAGTTTTGGCACACCTTTAGGACATCAATTGAGCACACGTTGAGAAAAAAAATAACTCGTGTCATCTCAGGTCAGGTCACCAAACCAGGTCAAGTGACCCCACCTCCAAAAACGTTTGCTGTTGTGCCAAAACCAGAGTTTCTCACCAATCAGTTTGAAACTTACAGGGTGTCATGAAGGCATAAGTACTTACAATTCGAAACTTTGCTCACGGGGTTTTCTTGAGATCAGGAATCGAGCTAAGGCATTTTCAGAATGTTATATCCCCGTGTTTTCGAGATATTACTAAATTCTTGGAGCAATTTTGAGAGCGATTTGATTTCCGTGGTTGCAAATGCAGAATCGAACTGGACCCGTACATACATTTTTTATTTTGGAGGCATGTCAATCATCGTCGACCACATAGGTCGCTGCACGGTTAGGGTGGGGAGGTGAAATTTCGCGGGTTAATCGGGAATTGGTCCGGTGAATAAGGTCCGGGTTCCTTGTTCGTGAGCCGGCACCAATGGCCCTCTGGCTCCTCCTTACACACTTTCACCAACGGGTTGTCTGCCGAACTATCACAGTGAGTTCCGAGAGCAGTCCCATGCCCCTGTGTGCAGTGTTGGGCGTCGCGGAATTATAGTCTGCGATTCCGCGATTCCGCGATCGCGGACTACCAAAAATCGATCGCGGATTAAAAAAAAATGAAATTTGAATTAATTCCGCGATCGCGATCACATATTTTTCCCCCTTAAATTCCGCGATTTTTAGTCCACGATCCAAAATTTTGACTTGAAAAACATGTTTTTCCCGCGCTACCGCGCGGGGTTGGGTTGCCAAGCCAGCTGTTCCGTTGCCTGACGCGCCTTCTGCTGGCCGACGGCGGGCTGATCAGTCAGCTCTGAACTGTTCCACAGTAAAGTCGCTGACTTACCCGCTCTTAGCAAACGCTAAATGTCAAGTTCTAACTTGAATTCGAAACTCACGTCACCTAGCCTACATAGCAAAAACTATTTCCTGCATTTTACAACTTTTAACGCGCCTCTCCCATGTACATGTTCGGTTAGAGCAATAGGTTATAATGTAAACAACAGGTGTCGGAGACTCATCATCATAGCACGCCTCGTGCTCCGCGCTAACGCCGTTTCTGCCGCCTTCCCCGGAATAAACCAACTTCAGTAAGCAACGAGCAGGTCGGAGACTCATCATCATAGCACGCCTCGTGCTCCGCGCTAACGCCGTTTTCGCCGCCTTCCCCGGACGAAACCAACTTCAGTAAGGTGTCGGAGACTCATCATAGCACGCCTCGTGCTCCGCGCTAACGCCGTTTTCGCCGCCTTCCCCGGAAGAAACCAACTTCAGTAAGCGACGTAGTGCTAACAGCTTAACTTAACTCATAACTACTAGTAGTTGAACTACAAAATAACCCATATTTTCGGATGCACGTAGGCCAAATGGCAGTCGCCACCCCTACCCCATATTGGTTGGCAGACTTCCGCTATCCGCCAGGTCACATCTCTTCTACCTTACACGTTCCGTACTGGTCGTACATGGCCTTGAGTTATTTCATCTATCTCCGAGCTTTGCACAATCTATTCTCCACCTGCTCAAACTCCTTCGTTATTCCTTTGCCTTTCTTTTAGTCCGTATTTTATCACCCAAGTGACTGAGGCAATGTAGCCATATGTTGTACAGGCGTAGTTAGGCAACAACCGATCGGAGCCACCGGTTAACCGCAGGACGTAGGCATGTACTAAGTGGATTCTGCTCTTATGTTTGTTCGCTAGCGCTAGCGATTACCTATCGCGGAATAAACGATCGCGGAATTTTAATTCAGACTTAAATCAATATTCCGCGATCGCAGAACGCCACATTTTCGATCGCGTAATAGCGATAGTGGACTACCTATTTTTTTGGATCGCGTGCCCAGCACTGCCTTTCTGTATACCCTGTGTAACACTACGCCGAGACCCGCCTTCCACTGGAACTAATGCATTCATACATACTTTCACTCAGACTCTCCCCACGCATTCCCTCAATCATCAATATCTTTCATACTTTGTAGTACACTGTCAGATTGGGCTCCTGACCCCTCCCTTTTTCCTATGCTTCCCTCCCCCCGTGCACAGAGCTCGCCTTCAAAACCGCCGATAAAGCGAAAAAGTCAGTTTTAATTTTAAAGGGTTTTGAACATAGCATCATACGCAAAAATGGACGGCGCATTCGATGGTGCTGCTTATTTTTTAATCTGACAACAACTTATTGATGCAATTTGCCTCCAAAGTCAACCAATGTCGTAATGTTAATTTATGTTTTTGAAGCGGCAACCATATCAGGAAGTACGTGTTGCTGTAAGTCAGGATAAAGTGATCCCATCATCAAAATAATCTTACCACGGGATGTTTTGGTCCATCTGCTTATGCCAGCTACCGTAAAAAAGACATAGCTGTAAATTTGTAATAATTTTGGACTGTGTATTCGGAGGAGTAAATAAAACATTTATTTTAAAAAAAATTGCAGAAGATTGAGTAGAGCTACAAAAAAGGCCCATCGAGTCCCGCGAAGATTTTGCCACTCAGCGACTCCCCAGGGTCTCTAGATAATGAATGCGAAGAAAGTAGCTGCGCATATTTGCGCCAATTCCGTATTTTCACGTTTTAGTTCGGTGATGCGGACGCCGTTCTAGCTCTCAGTGAGCGCCCGGGTCGCGCCGTCGCGTGATATGATGCAGTGGGGGATCTCGAGTCACTGGCCGCGGTGGGGTGCTGATGACTGATATGACACGGAGGATTCGTGTAACGAGGGGAGCAGAGGTCCTTTGTGTCAGTTCAGTTCAGTGGCACGAGCAGCGTCCGTTCAGTGGCACGACACGGGTGAAGGCGTGGTCGTATTTTGCTGAGCGACTTGAGTCCCATTTGTGCGACTCAACACTGTTGCATGAATCATGCTGGGAAGAGAGCTATGAGTTTAATCAACAGAATCGAGGAGTCAGCAAAATTACGATTGAAAGCTTACTAACATTTTTGTACGAAAAGGGGGGGGGGGCGCAGCTATCTAGCGATGAACTGAGGCAGTGCAAGCTTTACCTGCGAAAATTACTTCACAAGATACGGTGTGACTGGGCGAAGGCTGGACAGCACAATGAGCGATATACACTCCAACAAGAAAATTGGCTGAATGGGACACTTGACAAGCGGATAACAGTGTGGCGTGATGAGCCACCCACCTCAGCCCCGGATAAGCCATCAACTCCAGCCCCGGATAAGCCACCCACCTCAGCCCAGGATAAGCCATCAACTCCAGCCCCGGATGAGCCATCCACCTCAGCCCCGGATGAGCCATCAACTCCAGCCCAGGATGAGCCATCCACCTCAGCCCCGGATGAGCCATCAACTCCAGCCCAGGATGAGCCATCCACTCCAGCCCCAGGATGAGCCATCAACTCCAGCCCAGGATGAGCCATCAACTCCAGCCCAGGATGAGCCATCAACTCCAGCCCAGGATGAGCCATCAACTCCAGCCCCGGATGAGCCATCCACTCCAGCCCCGGATGAGCCATCCACTCCAGCCCAGGATAAGCCATCAACTCCAGCCCCGGATGAGCCATCAACTCCAGCCCAGGATAAGCCATCCACCTCAGCCCCGGATAAGCCATCCACCTCAGCCCAGGATGAGCCATCAACTCCAGCCCAGGATGAGCCATCAACTCCAGCCCAGGATGAGCCATCAACTCCAGCCCAGGATGAGCCATCAACTCCAGCCCAGGATGAGCCATCAACTCCAGCCCAGGATGAGCCATCAACTCCAGCCCAGGATGAGCCATCAACTCCAGCCCAGGATAAGCCATCCACCTCAGCCCCGGATGAGCCATCAACTCCAGCCCAGGATGAGCCGACCACCTCAGCCCAGGATGAGCCATCAACTCCAGCCCAGGATAAGCCATCCACCTCAGCCCCGGATGAGCCATCAACTCCAGCCCAGGATAAGCCATCCACCTCAGCCCCGGATGAGCCATCAACTCCAGCCCAGGATGAGCCGTCCACCTCAGCCCAGGATGAGCCGTCCACCTCAGCCCAGGATGAGCCATCAACTCCAGCCCAGGATAAGCCATCCACCTCAGCCCAGGATGAGCCATCAACTCCAGCCCAGGATAAGCCATCCACCTCAGCTCCGGATGAGCCATCAACTCCAGCCCAGTATAAGCCATCAACTCCAGCCCAGGATGAGCCGTCCACCTCAGCCCAGGATGAGCCATCAACTCCAGCCCAGGATAAGCCATCCACCTCAGCCCAGGATGAGCCATCAACTCCAGCCCAGGATAAGCCATCCACCTCAGCCCAGGATGAGCCATCAACTCCAGCCCAGGATAAGCCATCCACCTCAGCTCCGGATGAGCCATCAACTCCAGCCCAGGATAAGCCATCAACTCCAGCCCAGGATGAGCCGTCCACCTCAGCCCAGGATGAGCCATCAACTCCAGCCCAGGATAAGCCATCCACCTCAGCCCCGGATGAGCCATCAACTCCAGCCCAGGATGAGCCGTCCACCTCAGCCCAGGATGAGCCATCAACTCCAGCCCAGGATAAGCCATCCACCTCAGCCCAGGATGAGCCATCAACTCCAACCCAGGATAAGCCATCCACCTCAGCTCCGGATGAGCCATCAACTCCAGCCCAGGATAAGCCATCAACTCCAGCCCAGGATGAGCCATCAACTCCAGCCCAGGATGAGCCGTCCACCTCAGCCCAGGATAAGCCATCTACTCCAGCCCAGGATGAGCCATCAACTCCAGCCCAGGATGAGCCGTCCACCTCAGCTCCGGATGAGCCATCCACCTCAGCCCAGGATGAGCCATCCACCTCAGCCCCGGATGAGCCATCCACCTCAGCCCCGGATGAGCCATCAACTCCAGCCCCGGATAAGCCATCCACCTCAGCCCCGGATGAGCCATCCACCTCAGCCCCGGATAAGCCATCAACTCCAGCCCAGGATGAGCCATCCACCTCAGCCCAGGATAAGCCGTCCACCTCAGCCCCGGATGAGCCATCAACTCCAGCCCCGGATGAGCCATCAACTCCAGCCCAGGATGAGCCATCAACTCCAGCCCAGGATGAGCCATCAACTCCAGCCCAGGATGAGCCATCCACTCCAGCCCAGGATGAGCCATCAACTCCAGCCCAGGATGAGCCATCAACCTCAGCTCCGGATGAGCCATCCACCTCAGCCCCGGATGAGCCATCCACCTCAGCCCAGGATGAGCCATCCACCTCAGCCCAGGATGAGCCATCCACCTCAGCCCAGGATGAGCCATGCACCTCAGCCCAGGATGAGCCGTCCACCTCAGCCCCGGATGAGCCATCCACCTCAGCCCCGGATGAGCCATCAACTCCAGCCCCGGATGAGCCATCAACCTCAGCTCCGGATGAGCCATCCACCTCAGCCCCGGATGAGCCATCCACCTCAGCCCCGGATGAGCCATCAACTCCAGCCCCGGATGAGCCATCAACCTCAGCTCCGGATGAGCCATCCACCTCAGCCCCGGATGAGCCATCCACCTCAGCCCCGGATGAGCCATCAACTCCAGCCCCGGATGAGCCATCAACCTCAGCTCCGGATGAGCCATCAACTCCAGCCCCGGATGAGCCATCAACTCCAGCCCCGGATGAGCCATCAACCTCAGCTCCGGATGAGCCATCCACCTCAGCCCAGGATAAGCCATCAACTCCAGCCCCGGATGAGCCATCCACCTCAGCCCCGGATGAGCCATCCACCTCAGCCCAGGATAAGCCATCAACTCCAGCCCCGGATGAGCCATCAACTCCAGCCCCGGATGAGCCATCCATCTCAGCCCAGGATAAGCCATCAACTCCAGCCCCGGATGAGCCATCCACTCCAGCCCCGGATGAGCCATCAACTCCAGCCCCGGATGAGCCATCAACTCCAGCCCCGGATGAGCCATCAACTCCAGCCCCGGATGAGCCATCAACTCCAGCCCCGGATGAGCCATCCACCTCAGCCCCGGATGAGCCACCCACCTCAGCCCCGGATGAGCCATCCACCTCAGCCCCGGATGAGCCATCCACCTCAGCCCAGGATGAGCCATCCACCTCAGCCCCGGATGAGCCACCCACCTCAGCCCCGGATGAGCCATCCACCTCAGCCCCGGATGAGCCATCAACTCCAGCCCAGGATGAGCCATCAACTCCAGCCCCGGATGAGCCGTCCACCTCAGCCCCGGATGAGCCATCCACCTCAGTCCCGGATGAGCCATCCACCTCAGCCCCGGATGAGCCATCAACTCCAGCTCAGGATGAGCCATCAACTCCAGCCCCGGATGAGCCGTCCACCTCAGCCCCGGATGAGCCATCCACCTCAGTCCCGGATGAGCCATCCACCTCAGCCCCGGATGAGCCATCCACCTCAGCCCAGGATGAGCCATCAACTCCAGCCCAGGATGAGCCGTCCACCTCAGCTCCGGATGAGCCATCCACCTCAGCCCAGGATGAGCCATCCACCTCAGCCCCGGATGAGCCATCCACCTCAGCCCCGGATGAGCCATCAACTCCAGCCCCGGATAAGCCATCCACCTCAGCCCCGGATGAGCCATCCACCTCAGCCCCGGATAAGCCATCAACTCCAGCCCAGGATGAGCCATCCACCTCAGCCCAGGATAAGCCGTCCACCTCAGCCCCGGATGAGCCATCAACTCCAGCCCCGGATGAGCCATCAACTCCAGCCCAGGATGAGCCATCAACTCCAGCCCAGGATGAGCCATCAACTCCAGCCCAGGATGAGCCATCCACTCCAGCCCAGGATGAGCCATCAACTCCAGCCCAGGATGAGCCATCAACCTCAGCTCCGGATGAGCCATCCACCTCAGCCCCGGATGAGCCATCCACCTCAGCCCAGGATGAGCCATCCACCTCAGCCCAGGATGAGCCATCCACCTCAGCCCAGGATGAGCCATGCACCTCAGCCCAGGATGAGCCGTCCACCTCAGCCCCGGATGAGCCATCCACCTCAGCCCCGGATGAGCCATCAACTCCAGCCCCGGATGAGCCATCAACCTCAGCTCCGGATGAGCCATCCACCTCAGCCCCGGATGAGCCATCCACCTCAGCCCCGGATGAGCCATCAACTCCAGCCCCGGATGAGCCATCAACCTCAGCTCCGGATGAGCCATCCACCTCAGCCCCGGATGAGCCATCCACCTCAGCCCCGGATGAGCCATCAACTCCAGCCCCGGATGAGCCATCAACCTCAGCTCCGGATGAGCCATCAACTCCAGCCCCGGATGAGCCATCAACTCCAGCCCCGGATGAGCCATCAACCTCAGCTCCGGATGAGCCATCCACCTCAGCCCAGGATAAGCCATCAACTCCAGCCCCGGATGAGCCATCCACCTCAGCCCCGGATGAGCCATCCACCTCAGCCCAGGATAAGCCATCAACTCCAGCCCCGGATGAGCCATCAACTCCAGCCCCGGATGAGCCATCCATCTCAGCCCAGGATAAGCCATCAACTCCAGCCCCGGATGAGCCATCCACTCCAGCCCCGGATGAGCCATCAACTCCAGCCCCGGATGAGCCATCAACTCCAGCCCCGGATGAGCCATCAACTCCAGCCCCGGATGAGCCATCAACTCCAGCCCCGGATGAGCCATCCACCTCAGCCCCGGATGAGCCACCCACCTCAGCCCCGGATGAGCCATCCACCTCAGCCCCGGATGAGCCATCCACCTCAGCCCAGGATGAGCCATCCACCTCAGCCCCGGATGAGCCACCCACCTCAGCCCCGGATGAGCCATCCACCTCAGCCCCGGATGAGCCATCAACTCCAGCCCAGGATGAGCCATCAACTCCAGCCCCGGATGAGCCGTCCACCTCAGCCCCGGATGAGCCATCCACCTCAGTCCCGGATGAGCCATCCACCTCAGCCCCGGATGAGCCATCAACTCCAGCTCAGGATGAGCCATCAACTCCAGCCCCGGATGAGCCGTCCACCTCAGCCCCGGATGAGCCATCCACCTCAGTCCCGGATGAGCCATCCACCTCAGCCCCGGATGAGCCATCCACCTCAGCCCAGGATGAGCCATCAACTCCAGCCCAGGATGAGCCATCAACTCCAGCCCAGGATGAGCCATCCACCTCAGCCCAGGATGAGCCATCCACCTCAGCCCAGGATGAGCCATCCACCTCAGCCCCGGATGAGCCATCAACTCCAGCCCAGGATGAGCCATCCACCTCAGCCCCGGATGAGCCACCCACCTCAGCCCCGGATGAGCCATCCACCTCAGCCAAACGGGGACGACCTGTCAAGCAGTTATCAGAGCTAAAGTCGTCAAGAAAGAGAAGTTCAACAACTAGTTTGACCCGGTACCCTTCTGACAAGCTTCCCCATGCCACCAAAAGATGGGGAAGGTCAGAGGTACGACAATACTTATCGTTCGTACTGAAGGAATCTACGGCGACGCCCACGCGTCCGACCAGGGTGCGACCGCGCGTACGGAGCGTACCGCCTCCTTCACGCAAGGAAGGACTCCAGGCTGCACACTATGGCTGATCAGTCAGGGTACCTCATGGTCACCAGCGACCCGCTGATCAGCTCGTCCACTATCAGTGAGCGCTGTAGAAGGGCTCAAGGTAGGATCAGCCTATCAGAAGAAGCGATCGCTCTCCTGAAGGGAGACGTCACGGCTTTGACGGCCTCAACGTCCGAGGCTGGAAGCATCAAGGGCTCAGATTCCAGTGACGAACATTAGATAGAGCCTAATCAGGACCTACAGGGCACAATAAGTGATCACTAGATATGGTGGCTTGTCTGATCCCTATTAAAGCATGGACGTCATGTGACGTATATGTGAGGTCATGTAAAGTGATGCGACGTAACGTATTGACATGTAACTGGCCGTCATTTATCTGTCTGCTGACTGCTAAGGAGTTCCGCCAAAATACATGTACGTCGTCTACACAAGTCTTGTAACTGCTGAACGTAAAGTTTGCAATTACCACCTCCATACGGGTATTGTCTTGACCTGGGTAGTCACCAGTTGGTTTAAAAAACGTAAAACTGGTCATCAATGACTTACATTCATCACAACCAACTCGCAGGTCATTGTTTCACGGTTGTAGCTCAATAGCTAAATTCATGAACAAAGGGCAGTGTAAATAAAGTGCGATTACTCCATAGTTTGTCTTACTGATTTTAACCCTCGCCCTACAGGGGGGGGGGGGGCTGACAGGCCCCCCTGAGGTGTTTCTTGAATAACTTTTTATACAGGCGGAGCATCGTGCTGAAATTTTCCGTAGCTGAGTTTACAACAATTATACGTATGCTGTAAAAATGTAATTGAAATTGGTCAAGTAGTTTGGGAGATAATCATGTTTTGATGATGTCATGTTGGTTGAAAAAAGATAAATATTTGAAAATCGTAGAAAACAGAGTTTTAAAGCAAATTGAAAACACAATTCACCAAAGATACAAAATGTCATTCTCTTGAAAATAGCAATCTCTGATTTTCAAAATTTTGGGTTTTTGACCCCTAAATTTTTTTAAAAAAAATTGGAAAAATAACCACAAAATCAACATTTTCAAGATGTTAGAAAAACCGGAATATGTGAGATAACTGAGTATGGACAATATCCAAACAAAATTTCAAAGCGTAATCTCTATTTTTGACTGAGTGATGGCTCCCTAAGTGTAAGAAACTCATGACGTCATTTTCTTTAAATAACTTTTTCTTTCTTTTTTTGACAATATGCGAACAAATAATTATCTTTTCTGTATTTCTGATACAAAACTGGTCTAGAAACATGCCTTTTTATTTACATTTATAAATGTCTAATTTTGAGGTTTTCTGACGAGCAAAATCGGTGTTCTGGACGTGGTCGAGCCGAGGTCATTCACTTGACCTGGAAGGTCACCCGTTGACCTGAAACCTAAAAATCGCATACTGTTAGACTCCTCTCATGACAAGCAACATGCTGGTTCTTACCGCAATGCTCTAAGTTGCTTGGTTTGGAAGTTAACAGGGGCGGCTGTCAGCTTCCCGTAGGGCGAAGGTGAAAAAAGCTCCCGTAGGGCGAGGGTTAACATTTTTCCGGTTAACCGGTAACCCACACATCTACGAAGTTCTCAAAATCGGACTCAACGCATAACAAACACAAATTTAGCATGCTGACTTGTCGCCTAACGACCGAATGCGCGATTAGGCGTGTTCAGCTGACTTTTTCGGCGCGTTGTCGGCGCGTCATTCGGCGCTGAGGAGGCGCGCAGACGTTGGAAATGCTGAACTTTACGGTCGTTAGGCGTGAAGAAAGCTTACATGCACGCTGCAACTGAAAGATCCTATTGTAAATTTCACGAGAAGTACATCATTTCGCGCTGTGAAGTAGGTAAATGTCACAACCTTACCATAGCATTGGTGTGTCCTGGGCTGCAGACTTTGTATGTAGTGAACAACAAGGTTATGTATGGCGATAATGTTCGTAAGCTGTCTTCCCCGTAGTAGAACGCTACTTTATTTTTGCTGAAATTATTCAAACATGTGGCCACAGCAACACGTTTGCTGAAGCCTGTTTTACCTTACCTTGTATACCTTGTTGTACCTTGTATACCTTGTTATACACCTTGTTTTTAACAGAAAGATGAACAAGGACGTATGTTACATGGCCGTGATTCTCATCAGACCGCCATATTCTTATCATTCTTATCTTATATTCTTATCATTCTTATGATTCTTATCAGACCGCCATTGGGCAAACAACCGTCCCATAATTTCGCACTTGTTATGAAGTGGCATTTCAATGCGATAATTGTAAAATACTTCCTCAAGTCCCCTTTCCTTGGGGAATGTCTACTTTACTCAGTTTAGCTTGTAACTTAACACATGTTTGACATTACAACATATCAGATAAATGCAAGATTTTCAGCAATAAAAATAACGTTTGTGAACAAAACGAAATTAATACAGATACAGATACAGACTTGTATTAAGGTCGTCCGCATGTGCCTGTGGCTATTATAACCTCTCGCCATAAGTCAAAAACACAGGAAACATGGTCAGAAAAAGCATACAATAAAATCACACAAGTAAAAACAAGAATAACAAACACTGACACACGCAAACACATACACACACCCATACAATCAGTCGACTAAAACCCGCCGGCATGACGGTGAGAATCGCTGCGTCGGTCAGTCTGGTGCCCGCGGAGCGGCAGCGAGATGTCGCCGCACCTGGCGACGAAACAGCGGCACGGGCAGTCCTAAAAGGTCGCGTGGCAGGGCGTTATACAGCGCTGGTCCCCGGCAGGCAAAACGCCGCCGTCCAATCTCCGTGCGTGACCGGGGAACAAACAACATGTGGTCCTGTCGCGTGGCCCGCTCGGTAGCGCGGGCCTCTGCCACAGTGGACAGACTCGCAGCCAGCTGTTCAGGCTCGCCGCAGCAACGCATCTTGTGCGTGAAGCACAGTGTGTGGTAAGTGGTCATGCCCTCCGCGCCGAGCCACCCCAGCCTCCCCAGCAGATCCGAGACATGGTCGTACTTCCGCCGGCCAAAAAGTACTCTAGCAGCATAGTTTATGATTTTCTGAAGCCGACAGAAGTTCCCCTGCTTGCCGTTACCGTATACCGAGATACAGTACCGGATCTGCGAGAAAACCAGGGCATTGATCAGCGCGGAGAGCACGGCCGTTGGCAGGTGCCCCCTCAGATGCGATAGACCAGTCAAAACTCCGAAGCAGCGTTGTGTTACGGTAGAGACATGGCAGTCCCAGCATAACGAGCGGTCAAAGGCGAGACCTAGGTTTTTGGCTTCTGAAATGGGGATTAAATCCTGATCGCTGAATTTTACTTTGATGTCATGTACAGTCAGTCTCATAATTATCTTCCCTAGATCTGGGACTCCCACGGTAGGCAAAACGATAGCTGGCTGAATCCCGCACCGAGGCGGGGCTGGACCGGTTTGACAGCTCGCCCGGTGCCAGCTGATACTTGGCGGAATCTGCACCACTCCGTCCTGGTCTGATCCACACAGGCCGATCGGGGAATAAAAATACGCATGTGTGGCGAGGCTGTGTGGCGGACCGTGGTTGGAAATATACGAAGACCTAGAATGTCAAGTTAGCGACGATGTCTGTGATGGCCAGTTTTAAGAAAACCATAGGTCTGTGAAGCATCGCTAAGTATGCAATTGATAGAACACTGCACGGGCTATACTTTAACCCTCGCCAGTGCAGGGGGGAGGGGGGGGGAGGTGGATGCCACCCCCTCGGTTTTTCGGCAATAACTCTCGAAAATATCAACCGATTGCGATGAAACTTTCAGTAACTTGTGAACAATTTGACACATATTCTGCAAATTTCTAAGTTGTAGGTCACATGACCCATGACCTTTGACCTGTTTCTCAAGGTCATGTCAGGCGCAACTGGCGTCCGTAGTATTGATCTTTGTAACTTGTGCAGTTTCATAGTGTTTGTTGTTCAGAAGTATATGTACAGGTGTTTCCAGGTGACAGTTGTGGTTTCCCTTGAGATTGTGACCTCGATTAATTTGTTCAGAGGTCAACCAAGGTCACTGACCTCCGATGACCTGATATTACTTTTTTGGCTTCTGGCAGTTTCTAGGACATTTTGTGACGCTGATTTCAAATATGGGATCCAATTTACATAATTATATGTTCTACTGGGGTCATGCGCCTCCACAGGTCAACCGAGGTCACTGACCTCAAATGACCTGACATGACCTGACATGACCTTTTTGGAATTTGGCAGTTTCTAGGACATTTTGAGACGCTGATTTCAAATTTGGCACCCATTTAGCATAAAGATATGCTCATTCGCGATTCTAGCTCGATTAAATTTAATTTATACGCATTTACAATTTGGTTGAATTTTGGGTCATTGACATGACCTCAGAGGTCACCTAATGACCTAGGACCTTAAAATCGAATATCAATGCCTTCCTCTCGTGACAAGCAACACGCTCGTTTTTGAATCGAAGCTCTAGCCCAAATTAGGGGCGAAACGCTAGGGAGGAAGGGTTGTACCCCCCGCACGGGGACGCACTGATCGGATGCTGCACGGGCGAGGGTTAAAACGAATATTTGTATCTCAAGTTGACCGATACCTTCGTCACAGATGTCGTCTCGGAAATGGCTATCCGTCGTGTCGCTTGCGACGATTGATACATTTGCATTGCGCCAAAAAATAAAGTGTCGATAGTTTTACCTGATCTCAAGATCAAGGTCAAATTTCAACACGTAGCCAGTCAGATGCTCTATCAGCTACACACCTGGCGATGCTTCATAGACCTAAGGTTTTAAATACTGTCGTCGCAGATATCGTCGCTAACTTAATGGATATAAACCCGCCCGGGTGTGTTTGTGTAGCGTGAAGGACGGAGCGGCGTGATACAAACATATCAGTGCGAGGCCCCCTGCATTTGTCTGTTTGTTTTTTTCTCGTGTAGAATCATCAGGAGGACGTTTGCATTCGTCATTTCGTAATTTGTTATTAATTTGCGTAAATAGGCAGAGAACCAAGACGTGTCAATTCCGTGAAGTGATAATTTTGAAAGGAGTATTGAATGATCTATCACATCGAAACATTTGCTCAAATCCAGCAGGCAAAGCAGGGAAACTTCTCCGTGGTCAAAGGCAGATAGGATTTGGTCGGAAATTGAGGTCAGCGCGGTTTCAGCCGAGTGACGAGGCCGGAAACCGTGCTGACTGGAAGAGAGGAGGTGGTTATCTGATAGGTAGTGTAAGGAGGTGGTTATCTGATAGGTATTTGTAAAGCTGCTGGGTACAGCGCGCTCTACGATTTTGGCTATGACTGGAACAATGGATATAGGACGGAAGTTGGATGGGTCAGAAAGGTTGCCGGATTTGTGAATAGGATGGACTAGGGAATGTTTCCAGGATTCAGGAACGTCAGACTGGGTTATGCTGGAGTTGACTAAATGCAGGAGCACCCACCCAACCGAGTCAAAACAGGCACGAATCATTCGTATGCTGACGCCTTCGTCACCGCAGGCCGGCGAGGCACTCATCTCAAACACAACGGCCCGCAGCTCCGCCAGTGACAACTGCATCAGCACAAGAGAGCAGGCACCGACACGCGGCAGACGACAGGCCATGTCCGGCGTAGGCCCTAACCGCTTCACCTCCTCAGCCACACGCGGACCCACCCCGACAAAATAACGTCTTAATAGTCTTGCAATTCTCGGCGGCTTAGGGATGTGTGGAAACAATATTAGCACATATTCGGCAATTCGTCAATAAGACTTGTTTATCAAAATCCTCACGACACAATCCATAAATTATCTGTTTGTATAAGCCGAAACGTTGAAATGATGACCCTGTCATCAACCGAACCTGACAGCAAAGGCTGCGTAAAAAGGCTTACAGATTAAATCTCAAATTAAACACAGTGAAGTTAATTTACCTTAAACAGTTAGTCGGATTTGGAAATTTCACCAATCAGACCAAATAATCAACTGAACCGGATAATCGAATGACAAGGTTAAGGTAAAAATCTCGGTTACCCCATCTGTAGGAAATCGGGTTAGCAATTCCTCAAAATTTATAGTACAGGTATTTTACATAAATTATCACATCACTCGGACTTTACCAGAAACAGTTGGCCTTCAATATATCAGTAAACATTGCTTACCAAAACAAACATTACACTTTGGAACCTTGAATTGAGTATTTAATTACATCGAGCCACGACAAATTGCATTACCCTGCCTTGTAAGCATTGAAGTCACATCATGGCTTGTCCCTACATAGATATTATTACGTTAATATTATTAATTATATTACATCAATTCCCCTCGATCTGTCGCTACATCAGTCGCTCATCGGCATTCCTTCCTTAGTCCCTCTTTCAGTCACATTCCGAATTAGAGCACTAGGTAATTCACACAAGGCTGTGTTTACAGAAAATGGTGCATCGATAGTTTAAGTAAATCGTCTCGTAAACACAATATAATTCGTCTTATAGGCAGCAGTTCGAATAGTCAGCGCAATTCCGTCAGTCAACTCAGTCATATCAGTTCGATCAGTCAAATCAGTCAAATAAATGCAATCGGCAACCACCACCAGCATTGGCACAAGCTCGATAATCGGTTGCATTTAAAGCACGAGAGTTATAAGAGACGCAAACATAAACGTCCATACCATATCATAATTTTGATTTACGTTAGAAGTTAGAACTAGTCAGGCAAACAATACATGATAATTTTCAACCATACCCATACTCGCGTAGGCATAATTCAGAATATCGTGACTATATGACCAAACAAATGACCAAATGGCAGGGGAGTTATACAAAAAAGAAAGCGGCCGAAAGACTGCGCAAATTAAATTCGATGGCATTGAGATGTACAAACAAATTAACTGAACATGGGATACAAGGAGGGTAAAGATTGTGCAGACTTTCCGACCTTACTTGATGATACTCGTTCTTTCTGCAGTATGAATTTACAGAACTAAAAACAACAGCAAATCTTGAAGGCAATCACCGACTTAACTTTCTTAAGTCTGCCTTTCTAACCTGACTTGTGGTGATGGTACTTGAAACGGCTTCTTGTTACACGTACGAATTTAGCAAAGAAAACAAACAACAAATCTTCCTGGTTTCAGTCGTTCGGCCTAAGTGACCATTTCCCCTCTTAGACTCTGAGCCGTGACTACAACCCAGCCTTCGTCCGTCCTCTCTTACTCCCGACTCCCGTCTCATTCAATCTCGAGTCCTACCTCTCCCGCCTCAATCTCTCTTGATGTCAGGTCAACATTTGAGGCTCCAGAGGTAAAAAAATAAAAATGATTTTTTTTTTTTTACCAAATAGTTTTTCGCTATTAACTTTTTACTTAATAAAGATAACGAAAAACTGTTCACGCCATTGTGCTTATCTTGTCAAGGCGCTTCGAATGATATATATGGTGATTTTGTTAAGTCAACACAAATTTACCCCAGGTCAAGGTCAAGTGGTGACCCAAGTAGGGCATGTTGCATATGGAAGACGTGTCTCCACGAGACAAACACATTGATGTCTGTTTTACTTCCCTATCTGTATTATGTCGGGAGTTATTGACAAAAAAGTGATGGTGACCTCGCATGACCTCAAATGACTCCATAGGGGTCACTGAACAAAACTTACACTTGGATAATCAAAAATATCCTATAATAACATGATCCAGAAGTAATTGGACTAATACCATGCATATCCTTGAAATAGGAAGCATTTGTATATTTCCCTATTGACTTATAATGGGGAGGTTACGAAATTGACCTGACCTTAGGTCACCGATATAAAAATTTCGAGATAAACGAATTGTAAGTACTTATGCCCTCATGATATCCTGTAAGTTTCAAACTTATCGGCGCGAAAAACTCTGGCTTTGGCACAACTGCAAACATTTTTGGAGGTGGGGTCACTTGACCTAGTCTGGTGACCTTACCTGAGATGACCCGAGGTTATTTTTTTTATCAAAGTGTGCGCAATTGATGTCTTAACAGGTGTGCCAAAACCCGGCGGGGCTGCGCGCCTCCGTTTTCCCGCTATCTCCGAAAAACCTGACGGGGGTGAGGACAGGGGGCTGAAATCAACCCCCCTGCAGTGCGCGGGTTAACATGATACAAACATAATATTAAAAAAACGAAAATTTATCCTACCGGGTTTTGTGATTTGTAAACCATTGCAAACGCCGTTTCGGCGTTGAAGTCTCCCGTTGTAAACGTATTGGTGTTATCGTCCGGTAAAACACTTCTGATATTGTTATTGTTCTTCGTCATTTTACGGATCGGAAAGTGAAGTGGGTGACTTAAAGAGTAAATTTAAGTTCTTTTAGGGTTTCTAAAGGTGCAGACAAGGTTAATTAGCAGTCATACGGGCTTAAGTGGTGGGTTTTGGGGACACTTTTTGCACTCAGGCCAAAGCGCCTATCTACCTAATTAAGGATATTTTAGCACAGTAACTGGCGAAAATTGAACACAATATTAAATCGGAACTCCTCTGGATTGGAACTTGTTCAATGTTGACTGTTGCATTGTCGCCTAGCGCATCATCGAGCGATGTCTTGGGAGAAAAAAACACCAGTTTATGCATTCCGAGCGTTCGCAGATGTCGTTGGGAGATGACGCGTTTTACGCCCAGTGAAACGTTGCAGTGGTTGCGCACAGGGTGTTCCGATCCGGTCAAATGATGGCTGAAGGAGGTGTAGCAGTGGCCGATGCGATGTCTAGTCGGCGCCACCACCTCAATTATATAATGCGCCTGCCGCTACGTATCTGTCAATGCTGGGACGTGGGCGGTTGAAAGAGAGCAGCCACACGCCTGGCTCGTTACGTCCATTGTGCGTCCATTGTATTCGACAAAGCGTTGAACGGTACGAAATCCCTCGTTGGTGTGTGCCATACGTGGGTGCGGCTAGCCACTGGTGCTTTTCGGAATTCACGCAAAGCAGCCTTTTTGCGGCTGCGTAGGAAATCCCTCTTGACGGAAAAACGGAAGCGCCTTGACCTCTAATACCTGTGCAAAATAAAGCAAGACTATCTCACGTATGACTGGATTTTCGACTAGCCACTAGCTGGACTGATCTGGGCAACTCGCCAGAGTCCCTCTTGGACCCTCGTTTCTCATGTCGAATGGCATGACTAGATGCAGAATTCCGGCATCGGTCTCGAAAGCTTACCCACACGACGCACCTGCCGAGTAGAGCCCTGGGGTGGATGGGAAGCGTTGCTTACGCATCTGCAAGAAGGCTGCTTTGCGTGAATTCCAAAAAGCACCAGTAGCTAGTCGCACCCACGTGTGGTGCACACCAACGAAAGATTTCGTACCGTTTAAAGCTTTGTCGAATACAATGGACGCACAATGGACGTAACGAGCCAGGCGTGAGGCTGCTCTCTCTCAACCGCCCACGTCCCAGCATTGACAGATACGTAGCGGCAGGCGCAGTATAATTGAGGTGGTGGCGCCGACTAGACATCGCATCGGCCACTGCTACACTTCCTACAGTCCTACAGCCATCATTTGACCGGATCGGAACACCCTGTGCGCAGCCACTGCAACGTTCCACTGAGCGTAAAACGCGTCATCTCCCAACGACATCTGCGAACGCTTGGAATGCATAAACTCGCGATTTTTCTCCCAAGACATCGCTCGATGATGCGCTAGGTGACAAGGCAATTGTCAACATTGAACAAGTTCCAATCCAAAGGAGTTCTGATTTAATATTGTGTTCAATTTTCGCCAGTTACTGTGCCCTTTGTATCCTTTCGCCAGTTTTGTATCCTTAATTAGGTAGATAGGCGCTTTGGCCTGAGTGCAAAAAGTGCCACCAAAACCCACCACTTAACCCTATTTGTAACAGGGGGGGGGGCGGATTCCACCCCCCCCCCCCTCATGTTTTTCGCAGATATCTCCAGAACGGCTGGGAGCAGGCCCATGGAATTTTGGGACTTTTCATAGAATTGAATACCCCCTGTACTGTAGTTTTCGATGGTTAGCTTATAATTATATATGCACATATGAGGCCAGGAAAGGGAATAAAGTCTTTTTTTTTGCAGAGGCGCGCTCAGGAATGGAAGAAAGGGGGTCATATTATTGCAAGGAAACTGAGAGGCATGGGCGTACAATGACATAACATACTGTAGTTTTCGGATGAAACACGCACCACAGGCTACTCTACGAACGATTATAAGATAATAGGCGAGTCCAGGTAGGGTACAAAGGGGGGTAAGCAATGTTAATTGAAGTTGTAAGTGAAATAGTCACTGTTGACTAGTTAGTATCATAATAGCGGATAATATACTCATCAAAAGGTATTGAGCCGCCCCAGTTTGGCTCCTGGATACGTCTATGATGAAGTACAACATGCAAAAAGGAACCATCTACGATCAGTAACATATTTATAGTGCTGGGTAGCAACTTGTCTGCGGTTAATATTTTTTCCAATTTTACCCCCCTTTTTCACTAACCTGGTACCGCCTATGGCAAAAAATATGATTTTTAACTGTTTTGTCTAATGTCACAATCACATACCATTTCATTTATTTTATAAAAAAAAACATCAAAAAATGGTTTTATTACGCATTTACTTCACCCCCATATTGAGTGACCTGCACACGCCTATGATTTTTGAATTTTCAAACGCCACTGTCATATATCAATTTCCAATTCAATCTCCATCGATTTGTATTAATTGTGTTAAAATCGGTCGATAAACATGAAAGCTATGTTGGATCAAAAATACCACTAAAATTTGTGGTTTTTGCCCCCCTGTTACCCCCTATCAAAAATTTAGATTTTTTTATTATTTAGAAATGTAGATCGTGTTGAGGGGAACCAAACGCCGCCTCATTTGTGAAAATCGGACGGGTAGATCTCGAGATCTCCGGGGGGGCGGAATCCGCCCCCTGTTACAAATAGGGGTAGCCAGGAGCCTGTTACAAATAGGGTTAAGCCCGTATGACTGCTAAATAACCTTGTCTACACCTTTAGAAACCCGAAAAGAACTTAAATGTACTCTTAAGTCACCCACTGCACTTTCCGATCCATAAAATGATGGAGAACAATAACAATATCAGAAGTGCTTTACCGGACGATAACACCAATACGTTTACAACGGGAGACTTCAACGCCGAAACGGCGTTTGCAATGGTTTACAAACCACAAAACCCGGTAGGATAAATTGTTGATTTTTTTAAAATTGTTTTTGCATCATGTTACGAACATACCAAGACATAACAAATCACTCCGCCAGATCTGAAGTCTGAATTCGGCAAATGACGACGTGGTCTAGCGTCTCGAGTCCATTCGTTCAGTTTAGCATACCGTCATATTAGTTACTAAATCTGGCAGCGTCATGGATCACAGTGATGCCTGCGCATGCGCAGTGATGCGCCAGCATAGATTCACCGCCGCTTCCGACCCGCGTGCCGCACGCACATGGTCAAAGCCAAGCCGCACAGGCCGGCCGCCGGATTGGGCCGGATTGGGCGAGTCCATTGCATCCAAATGCGTCACACGCCACATAATGTTCTGAATCGTTCTGAAGTTTTGACAAGTTTCAGTCGGTGGAGATCTGGCATCACAACTGACCTATCAATACTTATCATGCTAATTACCACCAAACCACAATTTTGTCAACATATTATATTCTTACCAACATATTACAAAATTCTGAGGGACAGTTCAAGCCAAAAAATCGCATGTAAAAGTTGTGTAGTTAAGGAATGGATCGTCGAACGATCGTCGTCGTCGAAGACTTCTATACCAAAACTTGCTAAAACTTTTCAGGAACTTTTCAGAATCTTTCAGCGCAATAATCCTTCGTGAAAACGGCTAGTATAGTATGGCAAGTATGGTTAGCATGCATTGCTCTAGAGAAAGGTAACTAAAAGGCTTTATCGAGCGATGTGCCTGCCATGCCACCGATTTGTTATGTGTATCTTTAAAGGAATCCTTTCTTTCACAGAATGGCATGTCCGGCTCTGGGTTCATAATACAATGCTAAGCCCAGCTTGACGTGCATACCCTGAACCCATCACCCAGTAATGTCATGCCAGTTCAACAAACAATTTACGAAAAACAAAAACAAACGAACAACGAAAGGGACAACTGGTCTTTTGGTCCGATAAGACCGCATAGTTATTTTACGCGCCGCAGAATGCTGCGACACGGTCACTTCGTGGCGGGTTGATGTTTTTGGTCAACTGTCATTTGACCTCACTAGTAGGTATCCCGCCACTATGATCGCTTCTTTTGTAGCTCGAATCCAGCACCAACGGGTTATGAGCTCGTGACCTAGTCCTCTTGACCATGGGCAGGGCCACGGGTTTGCAATGTCATATTTCATATATTATACTGTATTTCGTGTTTATATTATATCTGTTGGTCAGAATACTACTGCTAGTGATGTTTTCAACGAACACTATTACATATAATCAGATATTTATAAATCTTACACGTGTGGACGTAAGTTACACATTATCAATGCTGGAACACGCAATCATGTTGCACAGGGTCTAAGTCATTTTGGATGGAATATGGCAAAAACGCACGTCATGGAGCGGGCATCTATAAATATCGTGCACTCCACGACGCGGCACGCAACAAATGAAAGTAAGCCACGTGAAGAGGGCGACAGCACCGGGCAGGGTTCGGCGAACCGTGTCGTCGGTGTACTGACTCGCTAGCCTCGGTATCAGGCCAATTGCAACACACCAGCGGTAGCAGGGACCTCTCGCCAGCATTCCTGGTCAACGAGGCACAATGCGAAACAAGTTAACACGCGCCCTGGAGGGCCTCTGATAATTACACGCCCTGGAGGGGGGGGGGGGGCGGATTTCGCCCCCCCCTATGATCTCGAAAACCACGCAACGTAGCGACAAGCGGGAAACGACTTTAGATAGCTCGAGACAAGCTCTTTCGAAAGTATTTCGTTATTTTTTTTAGGTCAATATTGAGGTCACCAGAGGTCATCAAGGGTCAGATTTTCAAGTTTTCAAGACTTCGGTTCGAACACCCCCAAATATCTCGGGAACTATGATAGTTAGCAGCAAACGGAAAAAAGCAATCGAAAGTCATTGAAAACTGCAATCGACATAGGTGTCCTCAGATTTGAGCTCAGGTCAATAGTTTAGGCTCCAGAGGTCATCGAATGTCAAAAAGGTGACTTTGTTTTCAAAACTGTTTTCCCCAAATAACCTTTTACCTAATAAAGATAAAGCAATAATGTTTACGCCATCGCGTGTGTCTTGTCAAGGCGCTTCGAATCATATTCATGGTGACCGGGTTAGGTCAACTGAGAAATCTGACCTCAGGTCAAGGTCAAGTGGTGACCCAAGTTGGTCATGTTGCATATTGGGAGACGTGTCTCGACGAGACAAACATATTGGTACCATTTTCTCTTCTCTATCTTCATTATATCGATAGTTATTGATAAAACCGTGTTGGCGGTCACAAAATTGACCTGACCTTAGATCACCGATATTAGAAATCCGAGATTACCAAATTGTTGTTATCTATGACCTTATGAAGTCCTGAAAGATTGAAACCGATCGGCGTAAAACTGTGGCTGTGGTACTACTGCAAATGTTTTGGAGTTGAGGTCATCACGTGACCTGGTCTGGTGGCCTGACCTGAGATGACCTGAGGCCAAGAATTTTACATAATGCGGGAAGTTCATTTCTAAACAGGTATACAAAAAACGGCGGCGCTGCGCGCCGCCGTTTTTGCGCTATCCTCGAAAAACCGGAGGGGTGGGCGGATTTCGCCCCCCCCCCCTCCAGGGCGCGTGTTAATAGACCCAATGTTATTGCTAGTTCAACGTCTTTTAACCTTTGCCGCCATATAAGTTAGGATGCATTCTTGGCTATCGATGCACAATGTCAAAGAAGGTAATGTACCCCACGATACTGCTAGTTCAACCGCCCTTATCGCTTTAAAAATGGCTAGGACAAATAGTTCAAGGGAGAGGCTTTCGATCCATTCCGTAGTGAGGCCAGCATACCGAAATGGAGGCTCAACAATCACACCGAAATATTCGGTGCGGTAAAGCTACAGGAGGAAATTTGCCGTCCGTTCCGGAGCCGGCCGGCTACTGCGTCTGCGCAATTACAGGCACTGGTGCTACGTATGCGGTCTGCGTCGCAGTTCCCAGCGTCGCGTCAGTTTGTGCGCTATTCAGGGTCGACTTCCATCATGCGAAAACAAAAGCGCGTTTGAAGAAGAAAAAACACTTCGATCTCACAAATTTGTGAGCAGCACAGACGCAACCCAGTCTAACAGCACATCCTAACCTGTCCTGGCAAGCGCAATATTCAAGAATATTCCTAGCAGCTCCCAGACGCGATCAAAGCCAATGCCATTGAGACGCCATTCACAACGCCACCCCACCCCATTGGCCAACCACCAGCACCCCTGAAAAGCTGAATGAAGTTTCCGTGCCGCAGATAAGAGCCTACAACTGTGTCGTACTACGGTACTACATCTCACGAGTGAGCCGCGCGCCGACCGGGTCCGCTACCCGGCGGCGGGACCGGTTTTGTTGAGGTAGGTCAGAGACCGGTCGAGATAGGCGGCTATCTGAGCAGGCCCGGACGGGTCTGGACGGGTCCGGACGGGTCTGAATAATGCAGCCCGGACGGGTCTGCATTAGTCAGAGTATTCAGCAGCTGCAGAGATGACAGGACAGGGTATGCACGCAGCGGTGTGGGTTACAGCTCTGTTCAGTCATGCCACACGTCGTAAGGCGGTGTTCAGGTTAGACTATGTGATCTATCATTTTGCATGGAAGACTGCTGATGGCGTCTATTATGATGACCACTTCACTTCCAGCAGCGACACTTCAGACATGAATAGCATTACTCTACTGTCGTGAAGCAATCGTAATGATTGGATAGCATGACGCTTCTGCATGCGTTGGTGGTGGTTTAGAGAGCTATAGAGCGCCGCAGCCAGCTGCTGCTACGTGGTGCTCACTCGCTTCTGACTGAGTGTGATAGTATAGCGGTCAGTAGAGCTTTAATTTGCGTGATGAACAGTCGTACGAATTCACCCTCAGTGCTGCCACAAGTGATCTCGTTTTCAGCGATTTATGTCGGCTAAATACACCGCAACGCCCACTTCGCAAATGAACCCCAACGAACATCTACACTGGACAGAAAATGTCGACCGCATACCGTGTCCATTTAGGCATTATACAGTCAACTGCCACAGCTATCACAAACATCAAACCAAAGCCTGGGAAAGTAAGCCTATCGGCACGTTTTAAATGGACTATTCATTCGTATTAAAGTGAGTGGTGGAGCATCACGGGCCCCTGGCCAGCCAGCAGCCCGTTATGGGTGCACACGAGGACGCGGGGTGCCCACTGCCCAGGCCGGTCGAAAGTTCCCCAGGAATGTCTCAAGGTCCCGACGACCGCTGGCCGGTGTGGCCGGCAGCGGCGTCCCAACCGACCGACCGTGCCATGGAGGATGGTGTAACTGATCGGCACACAGGGCACCAGCGCACCGCACATGGCACCAACCGACCGTGCCATGGAGGATGGTGTAACTGATCGGCACACGGGGCACCAGTGCACCGCACATGGCACCAACCGACCGTGCCATGGAGGATGGTGTAACTAATCGGCACACGAGGCACCAGCACACCGCACATGGCACCAACCGACCGTGCCATGGAGGATGGTGTAACTGATCGGCACACGGGGCACCAGCACACCGCACATGGCACCAACCGACCGTGCCATGGAGGATGGTGTAACTAATCGGCACACGAGGCACCAGCACACCGCACATGGCACCAACCGACCGTGCCATGGAGGATGGTGTAACTGATCGGCACACGGGGCACCAGCACACCGCACATGGCACCAACCGACCGTGCCATGGAGGATGGTGTAACTGATCGGCACTCGGGGCACCAGCACACCGCACATGGCACCAACCGACCGTGCCATGGAGGATGGTGTAACTGATCGGCACACGGGGCACCAGCACACCGCACATGGCACCAACCGACCGTGCCATGGAGGATGGTGTAACTGATCGGCACACGGGGCACCAGCACACCGCACATGGCACCAACCGACCGTGCCATGGAGGATGGTGTAACTGATCGGCACACGGGGCACCAGCACACCGCACATGGCACCAACCGACCGTGCCATGGAGGATGGTGTAACTGATCGGCACACGGGGCACCAGCACACCGCACCACGAAGCTCAGAGACGCTGACACCGCAGCTGGCGGCGCGAATGTTCCCACATCCCATCAACGCTAGTCAGCGCGTCCAGATGGGTTGAAGAGTTTGTATTCCAGCAACAGGCAGCAGACCAAACGCAATGTTGATAGGCACGTCGGCTGAGTACCGGCTTACCGAGCAGCCCGGCACACCATCGTTCTCAGGTTCGGAATAACGTCTCAGATATGGCACTAAGACTCATCAGTAAAGCATCAATGACCGTCGACCATGTCTCCCAACCGACAACATGCCCCAGTCAGCGAAAGGCACAACTAAAATATCACTCCTTTTACTGCAAAGCCATGGACAAAAAGTCAACATATTGCAGTTATTTGTCTTGTCATTACGAGCGAGCGCGAAGCGCTCGCTCGTCTTTCCGTGGTATATGGGAAAATCTGAATATGAGCGGCCCGACCCGACCCGACCCGTGGCGACGCTTTTGAGAAGCGCATATATCTGCAACCACACGTCCTATTGACACGCTGACTTCTTTGCTGAGCAGCCCCATCTAACCTACCCTGTTTGGGACCGGTGCCGACTCATGTGGGTGACTACCACTGCACGTGGCACGTGACGCGTGAGGGGTGTTGAAAAGTGTTTTCTCGCAAAAACTCTGCAACGGCTGAGCCGATTGTGTACAAATTTGGTGTGTGGTTAGGGACCCCTCAGCCGCCAATTTTCCACAAGACAGGGGTGGGGTGCCTCTGCACGTGCGCACGTGCACACCCCTATCTTATATCTCGGGAACGGCTGAACCGATTGCGTTCTAATTTGGTATGTAGTTAGGGACCTCTCAGCCGTTGCCTTTCCACGTCAGGGGTGGAGTGCCTCTGCACGTGCGCACGTGCCCACCCCTATTCTATATCTCCGGAAGGGCTGAGCCGATTGTGTTCAAATTTGGTGTGTGGTTAGGGACCTCTCAACCGCCAGTTTCCCACAAGTCAGGGGTGGGGTGCCTCTGCACGTGCGCACGTGCCCACCCCTATTCTATATCTCCGGAAGGGCTGAGCCGATTGTGTTCAAATTTGGTATATGGTTAGGGACCCCTCCGCCGCCGCCTACCCACAAGTCATGGGTGGGGTGCCTCTGCACGTGCGCACCTTTTTTTGTATCTCAGGAACTACTAGCCCGATCGGGTTGAAATTCACGATACATTTATTTCGCGCTCGCTCGTTCATCGCCAACTACGGCGCCTTACTGGCATATGGAGAAAATCTGAATATGAGCGGCCCGGCCCGGCCCGACCCGTGGCGACGCTTTTGAGAAGCTTATATCTCTGCAACCACACGTCCGATTGACGAACTTCTTTGACGGACTAGCAGCCCTATCTAACCCACCCTGTTTGAGACCGGTGCTCACTCATGTGGGTGACTACCACTGCGCGTGGCACGTGCCGCGTGAGGGGTGTTGAACAGTGTTTTCTCGCAAAAAGTCAGCAACGGCTGAGCCGATTGTATTCAAATTTAGTGTGTGGTTAGGGACCTCTCAGTCG